>NW_022994786.1:0-93417 GCF_902806645.1 Magallana gigas
CCTCTGCACATCTAAAAGAAAATATGAGTTCATAGTTATGAAGACCAGGAAGCCCTCTTCAAAAATAGTGAATTTCATGTGCCTTGGGGTAGGGGTTTTTAATCTAGGGAAGGGCTAATTTAATAGTCATATAGTGTGACTGTAGATAATGTTTAAAAACCATCATCTTTTCTTCTGCTGATACTGAATAAAAACTGGCTGCATATCAATGAAGAAAATAAAGCCATCTACCAAAATTGTAAATTTCAGGCCCCCATTGGCCAAGGTAGGGGTGTTGGCCCTAGGGCAGGCCAAAACAGTCATAGTGGTATTAAGTCTCCCAAACGAAGTTTGGAGACATATTGTTTTTGTACGGTTCTTCTTCTTTTTCTTCTTTCCTACTCTGAACTTGTTCGTCGCGTTTATCAGAGATGGCTGAAAAGAATTGTACAAATTTCTAGGATACAATAGGCCTGCATGTGCATGCTGGTTTGATTTTTCTCACTTGGGGTTGGCCAACCACTTTCCTGGGGTGTCAAAAGGTGGTGGGGTTTAACATTGAACCTTATGGGAAAAATCGTAGACTCTATTGTAAATGGTTACAACTTGAAAACGGACAAAGATAATAATATAGGGTTTTCGGAATCATATATTAACTGTTACAGGCAATATATAGGGTTTATTAGATCTGACCCCTAGGGTCATCCCCACCCCCAGGAATTTGAAATGACAATATATCTCAGAAACTGTTAGAATCCCTAAACCATGTATATTGGTGTTCCTGTGTAAGGAGCATCAAATAGTATGTAGGTTATGGGCCCTGGGTGTTGGTCCTGACCACCTTCAAACAGGAAGTGCCCAAATAACTTGAAAATGGTTAAGATCCCCACCCCTAAACCATGTATATTCTTGTTCCTTGTGTCAAGCGGCATCAAAGGGTATGTAGGTTATGGGCCCTGGGGGTTGTCCTGACCCCCCTCAAACAGGAAGTGCCCAAATATCTTGAAAACGGTGGAGATCCCCACCCCTTCACCATATATATTCTTCTTCCTTAGGTCATGTTGGTTCACCTGATATATAGTAAAGGACCCCTGGGGAACATCATGAAACTTCAGAAATAAAAATAATCAAGTTCTTAATCTTTTTGTCTGTAAGGTTTGACCTATGTGGGTTATCCCTACTCCAAATGATGGCCTTGTCCGTTTGGGAGACTTTATAATTGCCCCAATTATATTTACATCTTGGTACCGTATTTTCGGGGCATAGGCCGGTATTTTTTGTCCTCGGATGAGCGAGCCCCGGCCTATCCCCCGGGATCGGCTATTCTTGGACTCAAAGTTAAAAAAATTTAACAGTAAAATATAAAATCCACTGTTTTTATCCGTTGTACTGTTGTAGCAATTTATTATGAGGGTTGTTTTTTTTTCATCCGTTTGAACTATTGTTCGATAGTTGTCCCGTTGATAATTTTTGTAATGACATCGTGAGTAATAAAATGTACAGTATTGTACAAGGTATTTCTTTTCAATCCCAATCAAAAGAATTTTTTCCCACGTTCGTGTATGAACCCTGGAAACTATTATTGCGTAGTAAAAAAGAAAATGAAACCGAGTAGAATGTGATATGACGAAATTTTGGTGAATTCTTCATGTCTGCGTTCGTAGGAATCACTGGTCTTGGGTGTAGAATAAATCAAATGCTATGTGTTTTTACAATTAATTTTCTGTTGGATGAAATAACGGTATTCTGGTGTCGTGTGTATATACAAAGGTGTGAAACCTGTGACTAAAACACAGCCTGGGGGCACGTAGCCTAGTGAACACCGTTACACTTCATTGCATTAACTGTGTTTTTAACATTACAACTTCTCTGCATAACGACTAATGGACTCCATACCCGTATTTACAAGTAGCTTTCAAAGTATAACTTGATTAAATGAGATTTAGCAATAAGCTATGTAAAATTACGATACACCGACGAATACGGAAGAGACCAAACAGCCACAAAACACAGATTAATTTTTAAAAATTGCTTGAAATATATATGTTAAGCAAATTTAATAACTTTAATTACTCTTTTGACTTTCTACATCGATATTCTGAAAGTATATACTTAATACGGTGACTTTCTTAATCAGCGGTCATACTTTCACTATAGTAATCATCGATTGAAAATCGGCTTATCCCCCAATTAGGCTAGTCTAAGGATTTTTCTTGAATTTTGTCTAAAAATTAGCAATTCGGCCTATGCCCCACATCGACATATGCCCCGAAAAATACGGTATATATTATGTTTAAAATTCTTCTTCTTTACCTCTACTGGCACTGAATAGAAACTGACAACATATTGATATAGATAAAAAAAAAACCTCTACCAAAATTTGTGTATTTCATGACCCCCAAAGCATGGGTTATTACTTCAGCTAGGGTATGGCCAAGTATTTAAAAATCTTCTTTACATATATTTACACTTGATTGAAACTGACTGCATAATTTAAAAGCTGTCTTCTTTTAAAAATTAATTTTTCATGATAAGATAAACCATCAAAGGATGGTTTTTGGGGTGGGGTTATATATTATGTTTATAAATCTTATTCTTTTGTTCTGCTGTTGATTATTTTAATGAAAGAGACAATTTATATACCGTATTTTTCCGACGATTAGTCGGTATTTTTTTCCTCTGAAGCAGAACACCCGACTTATCGTCTTGTTCGACTTGTCGTAGGCTCGATGTCAGAAATTTTTTAAAAATAGCATTTAAAATCTTGGTTTTAATCATCTTGAGTTGGCTGTGTGATTGAAAATTACGTTGTTCAATTCACTGTTTATCTTTAATAATTATATCATTTTCACTCATCTGTCAACACTAAATACATAATAATAACAACAGTTATTAAAAAATGTTACATTGTCTTTAATCAATTAAAAGTTTTACCGTTCCGTTTTTATAAACACATCGTCACATGGTTCTATGTATCACTAGTAGGAAGATAACATTGCGCAGTAAAATTGAAACCAAGTTTGAATGGAAGAAAATATTGCAGTAGGTCTGGGGGATGTTTTTTAATTTAAAAAAACTTAAAATTTAATTATTTTATTTGTAAAGAGTTGTTAGTGGAAAGTATAAATCAGAAATATTTAATGGTCAAATTCAGTCTTAAAATACGTAATCGGCAATTATCAATACTACTGTTTATACAATAGGCTGACACCGGTTGTGTTAATAATCTTGCCCTAAGGCTGAGATCTTTACGGCAATTTCACTCCCTGTGTATATAAAGAGTACCGTTATAAGAGTGATTATAGTTCATTGATTAATTATTGTCCAATTCTTTGATTATTGTTAGATAATTTTTTAGGAAACGTATGTATGTCGTATATCGTCATTATCAAGTCGTACAAATGATCGATCTATTTCTAACAGTGTCTATGTAAAACAATAGCGTGTAACTGCATTACTGGATACAAAGTAAACAAGTTTCATCAAATCATAGTAATTGCTAAGCTTTCTGCACTTGAGACCCCCCTTTGAAGTCCGACAAGACACAGGTGCATGCCTATGACACCGGAAATTGTTAAACAAACATTGACCACGCGCCGAATCAACATGTGGCTGGTTACGTAATGACGAATACACTGGCGATAGTCAGAGTGGATACTTATTTTAATGCTTGGGAATAAAATATTTCTGACAAAGTAAGTTTAGTTTTGCATAACACGCGATATCGGGAATTGTTTAAAATGCAAGCGACTTTGTTGCCGGTATTTGAAAATTTGATGCATACTTATAAAGCGTAATTGTTTAAATGTTAATCATTAATAATAATTGGTAGCAATATCGGTGACATCATGGCATCATACACTAATAATGTTACTGCAGTTTTATAGGCCATTTTGAAGTGATAAGATCGACGTATGGTCTGAGATCGACGTATCGTAGGATTTTGTTAAAATTTTGGCTAAAAATGGGCAATTCGACGAGTCGTCCGCATCGACGAGTCGTCGGGAAAATACGGTATATTCAGAAAAGAGAGTGACTGAAGCTGTCTATCAAAGTTAACATATTAATTACCTGCATGAAAGTCTTTTTCTCAATTATGGATTTCATTGTCCTTGTTACAATATTTCAAGTATTTATTTAAACCATTGTACTTTGTTTTCTGTTTTTGATACCTATGTGTGTAGCATTTTAAATTATGGATGTGAAGTTTGGGGTTCCCACAAGGGACAAGATATTGAAAAGGTCCACCTTGAGTTTTTACGCTTTGTGCTTGGTGTCCGTAATAATACTAATACAACTATGTTATATTTCGAGACTGGGCATCTACCCTTGTATCTTATTTGTATATATATCGAATGTTTAAGTTCTGGTTTAAATTATTACGGACAGAAAATTGTATATTAAGAGCTGCTTATGGCTGGTCATATTGTATTTGTGAAAACGAAAAGCAAAATTATCAAAGCTGGGCAAAATTTACTAAGGACCAATTATATAATCTGGGACTTGGCTACATGTGGAATGGTCAAAGTAATTTAAACAGTCGTATTTGTCTACCAATTATTCAGAAAAGACTTTTAAAAGACAACTTTATTCAAACGCTGCATGGCAAGATGCAAATAGAAACAAAATGTTTTATTTACAAGCACTTAGTTGATAATTTTTGCTTACAATATTATTTAGAAAAATCAATACTAAGGTTGTATAAAAAAATGTATTTCCAAAATGAGGTTGTCCTCACATAATCTGCTTATTGAAACAGGTCGACATAAAAATATACCAAGAGACAAAAGATTTTGTAAAACTTGTATAACAGACATTGAAGATGAAAATCATTTTATACTTGTATGTCCAATGTACTTAGCATTACGATCAAAGCTTGTAAAAAAGTATTACTGGTGTAAACCATCCATGTACAAATTAATACAGTTACTAAGTGTTAACAATATCAAAGAATTGTGTAATTTAGGAAAATTCATTTACAAAGCCCTTACACTCAGAATGGTTTGACTATATCAAGTGTCATTTGCTGATTTCAATTGTTATTACTATCAATATATATAATATATATGTGTTATTTCATTCTCCAAATTCAAATTATTCTATAAACATAAGAGTTTGTGCGCACGAGTCAAGATTTGTAAGGACTGACCGTCCATTATTGCCTATATATATTCATGTATTGTTCACCATTATAAGTGCTATAAGACGTATGTCTTTTGCAATAAAGAAATTGAACTCCTCTGAAACTGCTGCACTGAATTTCATGAACCTTGGTGGATATTTAGAAAACAATGTGTAGATTTGTATATTACCAGGAAACTCTTATTCTCTTGCTCTGGGAATTTGAGCTCTTACGAGGGTTGTTCGGAAATTATTGAGACAATTACTCTAACTTCCTTGTGTAAAAAGATAAATCATTGAAATTTCACCAGGACATAAGTCAGGATGTCTTTTATTATCGTAAAAATGTTGAGGCTGATGACATCATTTGTTCATTCCTGATAAGCTAACAGGGGTCGACACTAACTTTTTTATGCATTAGTCCTGCCGGACAAGTGTCTGTTACTGTGGAATCATTAGATATCGTGGTGGCTCAATTTTCGTGGAATTCGTGGGTACCTCTCATCCACGAATTTACATCATCCACAAATTAATCAATTTTGGTTCTAATGGCATATCTCCCTTTGTAGGTGAAATAAAATACACGAAATTACGTCCCCACGAACCTGTAAAATTTAAGTATTCCACAAAAATTGGCCCCCACGAAAATTAATGATTCCACAGTAACTTTAACTAGTCCGCAGGCAATTTTATTAGTCCGTCAAAAATAAATGAAATGCATTACCGTATTTTGTCTAATAAAAAACACTGTTTTTATTAGAATTTGTAAGAAGGGGTGGGTATCATACATCACAAGGAATTTTTTGATGTTTTTTTCTTACAGGTTAATCACTGGCTTAGTTGTATTGTACTATTCAGTACATAGCAAGAAGCTGCGTATTCACTATCTCCGTGTACATGGTAGAAGCCGCCATTACAGATGTTAAAAATAGATCTGTGCAATAGATCAGGGCGTTGAGCTACCATGTTCTTTTTGTTATTTAAGTTCTTTAAAAATTAGGTATAAATAATAAGCAATTTAAGACAAATGATTTAAACACAATTCATTTAAATTAAACAACAAGAAATTTCCTTTCACCTTTCAGTTTATTTTTTTTTAAACACCTAAGCGTCGCTATCGAAGCCAGGGTTGTTGTGAACGTGTGTGCTTGTTACCTACCCTTAGGGCAAAAAATTATCAAATCACCCATAACATCCTGCATACCTCTGTTGTTTTCACTCGGCAACTCTATAATCACCAAAATGTATCATATATCAATTTACTGTAAAAATAAACTCAGCGTTTTCCAGGAAGTTGTCGACAATATTGCCGTGGCTTTGCAACATCAATAATTAATACATTTTTTTAAGCAGATTTTTTTATTAGTCCAACCGGACTGATTAGACAGAAATTTTGTTAGTCCGACTCAAAATCAATTAGTCTGTGACTAACGGACTAAGGTTAATGTCGAACCCTGGCTAACAAACTTGCCTACATCCAATGACCCAGCGCAACCACAAAATCATCGCAATGTTACTTTAACGTTTTTCCTTGGCCCTATTTTATAAACACCTTACAAACGAAAGGAAAACATAAACTATTCTTCATTTTTATGGCGTCGAGCGAAGCTCGAAAGCCATCTAGGGATCGTACGTCCGGAAGTTCAGTTTTTAGGAGCCAAACAACACAGACTATGATTGAATCCGCAAATAAAAAGTGCACAGCTTTTACTCAAGTGTTTGAAGTTGCGTGCGTTTAATTAAAAGTTGTATGATGATATTACAAGTTGGCAACATGCAAATATTTCATTTATTCGATAATAAATATATTTTCAAAATGTCGGGTGTAGTGAGTGACTAGCGAGTGAATAAAGAAGCACCGATAGCGGAGGAATATCTTTTTGATCGTAACTTATCGGACCTTTCCCACAAGCCAGCGATAAATACTGAGACATCCCATAATCCATTTGACATATGGCGCTCCGTACACTCTGCGTATGAATATCACCAGGAGAATTAATCACGTATGAAATACGATTGCAATTTATCGCCATTCCTTGAAATGATGAACAAAACCCAACAAAAACAGCAATATTTTTATGATTTCATTACAATATCATGCGAACTATATTTATAAAGTCACGTGATGTCTGGAAAAGATAGCGTGTCTAGACGAGGATAGCGTGGGTTAGAAGGAACAGAAGTCGAAGAAGAAAGAAAAAGAAATTAAAACAGTGATTAACAGACATTAAACAAAGAATTGAAAGGTAAGGGCAATCAATTGATAATATTTTACTTTTAATTCTGTTTTAGAGTAATTTTAGTCCATTTTTTAAATATATTCATACGGTAATCAATTTGAGCATGTAAACACAGCGAAGAGAAATGGATACATCGTAAAATCGTCTTGTAATTTGTTGTTAAAGGAATACGATTGAGGGTTGCTGGAATTAGAAGGTTTATATGTCAAATGCCATTTTATGAAGTAGACAGTTTAATCACAACAAACAAATAGTGTGTTTTAGATACATCAACAATATGTTTAAAGGAAAGCCTGACAGTAAGAATTTGCATGATGTAACATTGTTGATACATCAATACTATTCTATTCTTATTATGTAGAAAACTGTTTGTGTGATTTGGTGTTTACATATGTTTATTTGATTTTGATTCTGGAATGCAGACATTACTCAAATTATATCACTTTAGAATTGATTTACTGAAGTAGAAAACTATTTGAGCTGGAGATAGGCTTTTATTCAATATTGAGTACAATATTACTGGAGTTGATATGCATTAAATCTGGAGTAAAAAATTATGATTTGACTTGGAGATTGACGAAATTTTTCAATTTGAGAAAATTACTGGAGTTGATTTGTATTTTGTATTAAATAGAAGACTGTTTTACTTTAGATTTTGTGTGTTTTTGATTTGACAAAGTACCAATTACTAGAGTTGATATACATTAGAACTGGAGTAGAAAACTAAAAACTATTTTGACTTGGAGATTGACTTATATTTTAAATATATCAAAAATACTGGAGTTGACTTGCATTAGATCTGGAGTTGAAAAATTTGTGACTTGGAGTTTGGCTAAATTTTTGAGTTGACAAACTTAAATTACTGGAGTGGATTTTACATTGCATCTGGAGCAGAACACTTGGAGTTTGGCTAAATTTTTGATTTGACAAACTATTAAATTACTGAAGTTGATTTTACATTGCATCTGGAGCAGAACTGTGACTTGGTAAACAAGGGAGTATTGTATCAATTATTTTGGCATTCTGTTTGAAAACAAAATCAAAGGAATTCCTGTACTTTATGTAAAAATCATTAAGACTGGAGTAGAAATTCTGATAAATTGGGTATTAGTTAAATAGAATTATATTCGCTTTGACCAAAAAGGTAGATCATGGGAGTTATTTTAGACCAATGGCGACTTAGGATAGGCTGTTTTAATCCCAATTCTAAAACAAAAGCAAAAAATACTTGGTTCTTAAACGAAAATGCATATGGAGGATTATGCAAAATTTTGCTATTGAGTAAGCTATTGTTGTGTGTGTCTCTACTGTTATTGGTGAGTGGTAATGTTGAAGTAAATCCTGGACCAACAGAGTTCTATTACAAAAGTTGTTTTCCAATTCAGGGAAGATTTCATCAAGGAAATGAATTATTTAGTGAAGAATCACATGGAAGGCAATTTTTACCTTGTTGTGTTGTTTTTCTTGTATCTTGCAAATTGAAACCTTTCAAAAACATAAAATGGACAAGTGACGATTTAGACAAGATTTTGCAAAGAGGGGATTATGTGTACAGATTTTCAAAAGAATTTTTAAGACCTTCAAAAGGTTTCCTTGAGCCAAGAGACTTGCCACCATTTACAAAAATAGATGGAAAATATTTCTACTGGAAAGTTAGGAACACTTTCAGTGGCAGCATTCAAGATCATTTTGTTGGGGAATATCCTTTAGTTAGGTTGGAAACCGCCATTTTAATGGGATTGTCAGGAAATGTATTGAATTGTCAATATGGTATATTTATTTGTAAAGGAAATGCTTTAGCCATATGTAGAGATGGAGACATTTTCCTCATTTTTGATTCCCATTCTAGAGATGTTAATGGTTACAGTTGTGCAGATGGTACAAGTATCATTATTCAGAAGAAATCTATGAACGAATTGTGTGATCATCTCAGGGATTTAGTTCATGCCGGTGAAAATAATGAACAATATGATTTTCATGTTGTTAATGTGAATGAAACTTCCGAACATTGCATTAAATATGTACATAAAGCAAGTGAGGCTTTTGTATGTCACGTACCAGAAGTAATCACCTGTACAACAAATGAAAATTCAGGATTTACTCCAGCCTTAGGAAATGCTGTAAGGAGAATAGACCTTATCGAATTGCCATTTCTAAGATCTAAACAGAAAAAGAACCCGAAAAATACTTTGTCTCAAAACAGAAAAGGAAATTCAGATCATTTGAAGAAAGATTCCCTACCTCCTAAAAAGCTTTGCTCTAGCAAGACAAATATTTCAAATTTTCCTGAAAAACTTTCTTCTAGCGAGACAATTATTTCAAATTTTCATAAAGTAATTTTACATGGACCTGAATTTATTTGCATAAGTTGTAATCAAATCTTCTTTAGACATTCTGTTTTAGAATTTGATTTGACCCGTCTATCAAGCACTTTGATTAACAGTTGTACCACTTCAATTACAAGTGTTGAAAATAAGAAATGGATATGTATGCAGTGTAAAAAGTACTTGAAAGATGATAAGGTACCACCATGTTCAGTTGGAAATGGATTAAAATTTCCATGCATACCTAAGGAATTGCAAGGTCTCACAAAGCTTGAAGAAAGATTGATATCTCCTCGTATTCCATTTATGCAAATAAAGGAATTACCAAGGGGTGGCCAAATTGCTATGCATGGAAACCTAATAAATGTCCCTGCAGATGTTGATAAAACTGTGAAACTACTTCCAAGGAATATGAATGAGAGTGACGACACAATTCCTCTGAAGCTAAAAAGAAGTGTAAACTACAAAAGTCACATAGCATTTGAACATGTCAGACCAGAGAAAATTATTGAAGCTGCTAAATGGTTAATTCATAATACAGAGGGTTCCACTTAATCTGATCGCGGTTAATGTGATAATTCGGTTAATCTGATATAAAATCAAAACACCGATCCATTTGCTATATAAGCCTTTGTAATTTCTACTGATAATCTGATTTTAAAAAATGCCATTTTCGGTTAATCTAATACGATTTCTGTCGGCCGATCAAATATCAGTTAACGTTTTAACACCTTTTCCACCATGTCCACACCTCGTGTATAACCTCCACTGTGTAAACAGCTTGGCACGTGCCTAAAACTTGCAAATAACGGTGCTTCAGGGAATTAGTCACAGCTCAACGCACACAGATGGTCAGCTGGTCGATAGATGAAAGATACCGACATCGATAGTTCAGCCCACCCTCTAACACCTCTATATTCCTTTGTTTAATTAGTTGACACCCCTTTTGTGTACACAGTAACTCTTTACAGGGGATTAGTTTCACTTCAACACACACGGGTGTCTCACTTCTTCGGAAGATGAAAGCTACCGACATCGATAGTTGTTCCGGATGACCGCACACAGGACTGACCTTACCTGTGTACACATTTTACTGTTTTTTTCATTTACCAATTGCCTGTGTTAATTTCATGCTAGGCTTGCACCATTAAGAATTATTTAAACATGTAATTTCTGAATCAAAAGTGCTTGGGAACATGTGACATTGAGGAAATTCTGATTACTCTCAATTTTACATCGGGGTAGAAAACTTAATGAATAAAATTCAAATAATTTGTTATCATGCATAATTGATTATTTAAGAGCATTCTACTATACCAGAAAAAGAATTAAAATAAATTGTCCAGGTGAAAAGAGGGAATGTTCAGACAATTAGCCCTTATCTACTTCCTGTTAAAATGGCCGCCACTCTGAAACCATCGTAATGAACAGTGAAGAAGGGAAACATTTTCTTTTGAGCATTTAAAAACAAAATAACGACTAAAATGCTATTTCATTGCTAATGCAAGGTAAATTATTTCATTATAAACTATTGAAAAACAGATTATATCTTTTTGTTGATAAATTATGTATTGAAACAAGTTGTATTTTATTCTATGCCAAAATTAAATACCACAAAAACGCTAAATTGGTTTATCTGATAATCGGTTAATCTGATAATTTTTGCCTGACAAACAGACTATCAGTTTAAGCGGAACCCTCTGTAGTAGATTATTTCGAAATGAGGGTATAACATTAAATACAGAGTGGAATGCAATAAACAGAGACACCTTAATGCAAGAAAAATAGTAAATTCTATTCATAATGATAATAGAGATTCCAATGATGAGCCTGCCAGTTGTGAAGTAGAGAGTGAGCAATGGTCTGAAAATGATGAAGCTGTTCAGAAACCTGCGGGCAATTTCGATACAGTCATGCAACCAGCTGATTTTCGAGAGTTTAACAGAATTTTGAGTGTTGCGCCTGCAGAGGGAAATTCTCCTTTAGGCATGTTCCAAGACATAAATGCTGAATTTTTATCATTTCCTACTATATACTGTGGCGAGTCTAGACAAAATAACAATTCAAGAATCACACCTATTCATTACAGCACCATCTGCAAATGGGAGTTGCGCAACGCTGATAGGAGAGTTGCTTATAATGTAACAAATATATTTTTTAAACTGAAGAAGTTACAAATTAAGCAAATTTCTGATAAAGTGTCTTTAGCTGTAAGAAAAGGCAAGTTGAATGGCAAAAAACTGACTGTTGATGATGTACTTACTGAGGGTTCTGTTAACAATATTGTTAAACATAATGAAGGTTATCGCGTATTGCGCACATTACGAGGTTCACCACCTTATTGGGAGAAGACTAAGAAGGATATTTATTCAATGATTCACCAGTTGGGCATTCCTACATGGTTTTGTTCGTTTTCAGCCGCAGAAACAAAATGGAAAGTTCTCTTGTGTGTTTTGGGAAAGCTAGTTAAAAATAAAACTTACTCTGATTCAGAAATTGACAATATGGCTTGGTCTGAGAAAAATGAGCTTATAAAGTCTGATCCAGTAACATGTGCAAGATATTTTGATTTTCGTCTCCAGATGTTCTTCAACAATGTTTTAAAACATGAAAGTGCACCAGTTGGTAAGATTAAAGATGTTTTCTTTCGCATTGAGTTTCAACAAAGAGGTTCCCCTCATGTGCACATTTTACTCTGGATTGATGGAGCTCCTAAACTTGGTCAAAATTCTGAAGAAGAAATTGGGTCTTTTATCGACAAACATGTCACTTGCAAGAAAAATCCTACCATACCAAATTTGGTAAATTATCAGACCCATAGACATGCACGTACATGTAGAAAGAAAGGCAAGTCCATTTGTAGATTTGGTTTTCCTATGCCGCCATTGGACAAAACTTTGATCCTTGAAGGATTAGATGAAAATGAATCTGAACAAATTTCTGCAGCACAAAAAAATTATGAGAACATACTGGCTTCTTTGAATAATTATAAACCGGGGGATAATTCTGATGTAAGTTTTAAGGATTTTCTTCTGTCAATGAAATTATCATACAAAGATTACATCATGGCATGTCAATTGGAAAAGGATTTCTTTTCTAATCAAGTTGATGACCCCGTAGTCACTGAACTGCAACATGAAGATGAGCGTGATGCAAATGAAGGTTCTTGTCAATCGCAAGATTTTGGTTGTTTTAATCCAGGAAACACTTCCGAAACCAGAGAGTACGATCTTGCATTAGATATGAATATAGGAAGAAAGCAAATTTCTAATGACGAACATCTAACTGGAGAATTAAATGATGATGAATATAGAGATTTGGTTCAGAAATTGAATATTAAACAAAAGGAATTCTTTTACCATGTGTTACATTGGATGAAAACAAAGGATGACCCAATTTATCATTTTCTTAGTGGTGGTGCTGGTGTTGGTAAAAGTGTATTGCTAAAAGCTCTTTATCAAGCTCTTACAAAATTTTTCTCACACAAAGCTGGAGAAAACCCTGATGAAGTCAAGGTCATAATTTGTGCACCAACAGGTAAAGCTGCATTTAATGTTGGTGGATCAACTATTCATTCAGTATTTAACATCCTGCGGAACAAGGCTTCAACTACAGACCAGTAGATATGCAACAACTTGGCACATTTTAATCAAACTAAAATCACTTAAAGTAGTATTTATTGATGAAAGTCTATGGTAGGTAGAAAAATGTTTAAGTACATAAATTTGCGGACTTCAAGAAATATTGGTGGGTGTTTGAAACCATTTGGAGGAGTTTCAGTTATTGCATTGGTGATTTGTATCAACTGAAACCAGTCATGGATCAGTGGATTTTTAAATCTATATCAGCAGTGAATTCAGGAGATATTGGCACCAAACTTAAGGGTTGATAATTTCCTTTTGTTTGGAATTAGATGAAATAATGAGGCAAAAAGATGATGTTTTTATTGGCTCAAATTCTCAACAGGTTAAGAGAAGGTCAACATAATGTTGATGATGTCCAAATATTAAGTAGGAGAATATTAGAAGAAGAAATGAAATAACCAAAAATGTGCCACATCTTTTCCAACTAGAAATGAAGTTTCTAATCATAACAGAAATATATTTGATCAATTAGATGAATCTAAAAAGACAATTGTTCAGACGCAATTGATACAATATCAGGAGACCTTCCAAATTCAATGATTCAAAAAATATTGTTCAAAAGTTCCAGACCATGGCACAAAACTAAGGGATTGATGAAATACTTGTGTTTGGGTGAAGAACTTCCTGCAGAAATATGTGTTAATATTGATGTAAAAGATGGGAATGACAAATGGCACACCATGCGACTGTTAAAAGGCTTAGACTTTTGAGTGCTTGGTTCTAAAAGACTGTAGCATTGTATGGGTAAATTTTGTTCTGAAGATATTGGCAAAACATAGTAAGGTCGCGTTTCAACCACTTGTTTAATAATCTTGTTTCATCTTCATGGACAACCAATATTAGATAGCAAGAAAGTTTAGTTTCACTTATTATAAGTCTTTCTGTAATTACACAGTTCGCCAGTTTCCATTAACTCTTGCTGCAGCAAACACTGTGCCCAAATCACAGGTCCTCCACCGTTAGAAAGTGCCGTCATTGGACTTGGAAATAAAAAATTAGAGCACCTCTTATTATGGTTGCTTTAAGTCGTGTGCAAAATTGGCATCTGTTTATTTATTTGAACTTCGAGGAAAAAAGCATAAAAGTTTCAGAGTTAGTTATAGAGAAATGAACTATGATTGAGAACATCAGCTAAAATTCTCTATTTCAATTTCCTGTTATTTGTAGCTATTCTTCCTCAAAATGTCACAACAATCAAATTGTCGATATGACAAAGACACATGTGCGATATAAGAAAAGAAAAAAGTTTGCTCACAGCTGATATAATAGCATTTGCTGAAACATGTCTGAACTCTAATGATAAATCATCAGATTATGAACTAGATGGGTATGCTTTATTTCGAAATGATGACATTTGCTGTCAAGATAGGCCATACCATGGAACTATTGTTTACTCTAAACTCTCTCCAAATGCATTCAATGTTGAGAACGCTTTGAATATAGAATTGACTTGTGGGTATATTTTTCATGAAAACTCAAAATAAATGTCTGCTTTGTTTACTGCCCTCCCAAAATTGCAACTTTTTAAAGGAAATGTTTGTTTATTTACATAACAAATTTGATCTTTACAACCCTGTATAATTATGGGAGACTTCAATTTAGATTTCCTTCAAGTAAAAATGTTGCCCAATCACTTGAGAAGCTACTTACTCCCTTTACCAGTTAATCAACTCTGCAACTACAAACTATGATACAGTCTTAGACCATGTTATACAAATATTGATAAGAGTTTAATAAGTATCTCTGGAGTTTTGGAATCATATTTTTCTGATTATAAGCCTGTCCTTTATTGCTTTTACAATAAAATTTTTCAAAAAATAAATTGAACTGAATTCTTTGTAGATGAAAACTCTGAAAGACGTGTTTGACGATGGTGGTGCATCAAGTGCACCCTACACCACTGCACTAAAAGTGCAAATTTGTGGCATTGCGGACATTAAAAACTATAGAAATGCCAATGGAGAACAAAGGCAGTCAATCACTGTTGGATTTGCCGACCATACAATGGCTGTAAAGGGTATTTTATATGACGTTTCTAAGGCCAATGTTCTTAGGAATGGAGGGACTGTCATGCTACTAAACGTCATCCTCAAGAAGGACTTGAAGACCATTGTGATGACCAATCGGTCCAAGGTACTCAAAACTGGCCCCTTCCAACAGGCAGTACCAGAGTACTTCCTGAAACAAGGACAGGACTTGGCATGCCCGCCACCTGCTGAATTGGTGGCGATAAACAAAATTAAGACGTCGCCAGTGAAGACGATGGTCTCCATTAGAGGACAAGTTGGTTTCTGTAAGTATATTTATATTTTCAAAACTTTAAAAAATTGTTTTTAATATAACTATTATAAAATAATATTTTTTTATTTGCATAAATTATCATGTAATAATTTTGTAATAGGAGGAGATGGAAAGAAAAGTAAAGGTTGCAGGAGAAGACACAGCAGTCCGCACCTTAAAGATTAAAGATCAGACAGCTGCTTGTAAGGTGTCCCTGTGGAGAGATCTGAGTAAAATCAAAACCACCGTAGGCCAGCACATTGAGCTTACCAATGTTATCGTTCAAGTCTGTCAGGAGGAAAAGTCAGTTTCCACGACTTCAAGGACAAAACTGGTGGTAAGTTTTATTTCACAATATTACAGTGATTTTGCACTTAAGCTGATTGCAAGGTTTGCATCCAGTTTGAATCTTTGTTAACCTTTGTTTGCATATTTAACAAAACTCTAAATTATATCAAATTCAACTATATGAAAAGTAGCTGTTTATATATTTTTAATTTTTTAGGAAATTGCTGCACCAGAAGTTGTAAGGAAGATAACTGTAATAGCTTATGATGTCATTGACGGGGAATTTCTCACCTTGACATCAGACGTTGCAGACGTTGAAGACGAGGACTATCCAGAATTTGAAGTGCCCTTGCCCTCCTTGCAAAAGCCTTTGCATGCGAGTTAGAAGTGGAAACAACTCTTTTATCGAAGTTGCCAATGACAACAGAGATTACTGTGAAGGAAAGGGAAATTAAGGATTTGACTGTTCTACCATCATCCGTCTAATCTTAATGATGTAATGGACTTTCTCACGATAACAAAGCAGACATTGACGTATCATTACAGTGATTTTGGCCATGTCCTATTTTGAAATGCAGCGATAACTAAAATTATGTACTTTCTAAGTTTTTCCATATACACAAACATGATAAATTCATTCGCTGTACCGTAATCCGGTGAATATAATACGCAGTAGTGTACAATACGCACCCCCCACTTTGGGCCTGAAAATGGTGAAAAAAAGCTTGTTGGGATGTATAATACGCATAAAAAAAAATGACCAAACGGTAATCCTGAGTATCAACAAAGCAGTTACACTTTGAATGCACGCTCAACTTCATCGCGGGAATACGCTACCGGAAATAAGAAAAACAATATTTTCTTAGATACGGATTTATTGTAACTAATACATCGTGGTAATATCTTTAATTCATAATCAATGTTTTAAAAAGACCTAGTATTAAATATTCTACCGTAAATAAAATCAACTACTTTTAAAAAGCGTTATATAGTTGTTTAGTTCATTACAATCATGTGAAGTGAAAAACGGACGATGTACAGGTATGGAGATAACGGACCTAATTAAATTCTTAAATGATTCCGATGATGATCAAAGTGATCAATTATAGGTCTGGAACATAATAAAATATATGCACAAATAGTTATGTTGTGTATAGTACACATAGCCTAAGGGGGGTGTCTGAGATACCCAAAGTGTCAAGCGTTAGCGGTGGGGAGCTCAACTGTTTCAATGGCTTCAATTAACGGAATAGGTTATAGAATTATTTATTTTCATAATTATTTGCAATTAATCAGTTAGCATTACATGAAAATGGTTAAAAATGAGCCAAATGATGTGCAAGCTGTTTTCAAAGATCGGTTACAAATAGCACGTGGGCATCCAAGTCCGCATTCTATTAATAACATCTGTAATGGCGGCGTACACGGAGATAAAGAATAGGCAGTTCAAATTAATTTTTAAAGGCCATTTTGAAACAGTTTATTTATTAATAGACTTCAAGTATACATTTTCTTTAATTACATGCTATAACAATAATTTCCTAAGGGTTAAATAATAATATATATGTGATAATGAAGGAATGTTACGATGTATAGTGGGGTATCGGTCCTGTCTGTGAACAGCGTAGGTAATACGGCAGAATGATACCCCGTGCTTCAGCTAGGGAAAAAATATGTCC
The DNA here is from genome assembly GCF_902806645.1 of Magallana gigas. Taxonomy (NCBI): domain Eukaryota; kingdom Metazoa; phylum Mollusca; class Bivalvia; order Ostreida; family Ostreidae; genus Magallana; species Magallana gigas. The sequence continues at coordinate 17,556 of NW_022994786.1, forward strand.
AAATCCTATAGGGATGTATAATACGCACCCCTTTCTCACGGTAAAAAATGCTGGGAAAAAAGTGCGTATTATATTCACCGGATTACGGTAATTGGAAATATGAAGTTTATGAAGGCCAGTTCCAAGTCCACGTCGTTCAATTGAATATTTTTTATCTGATTCTTTATTGCAAAACTCGGCCTCCTTTTTGATTGAGCATCATGATTTTCTATGTAGTTAACATGGAAACACTACATAATTTTGCTAAAACTGTTGCATAAATCATACACTTAAAAAGCTTTTGCTCGAAAGTTTTAAAATGCAAAAGTTGATAGATATTGTATAGAACTTTGATCAAATTCCAGTCATTGCATTACAAAATAATCCTATTGTCATATGTGCCAGTTGAAAAAAATAGTTCTTGCTTTAATTTCTTACAAAATTCTTTGCATAGTGCAAAACTGGTATCTATCTTTATTCTTGGTGCAATATAAGGCTTTGGAATTCTATTGTTTAAAAATCTTTGATTTGTATGTATATGCAAAACAAACAAAAAAGCATTGTTTGTTGCTTATTATTCATTGGTGTTTTTTTCAATGTATTGTTCGATGTTTTCATTTTGCATGAAGGACATTGATGCCTTTCTTTTTGTATGTTAGAGTAGTTAAATTTTAGAAACAAACATATAAACCAAAGCAAATAATCAAGTTTGCAACTTTTTATGTAAATTTTCATTTATTTGTAAACATTTTTCCTTGAAGTATTCCAGTACCCTTGCCTTCATCTTAACATTGAGATCCAGTTTTACATGTTTCTTTTTATCCTACTGACTTAAACATAACATTTGCAGTGTGAAAAGTGGATATTATAGTTATAGTAAAAACAATTGAGTAAACATTTCCATTCATTTTAACAAATGTTTGGCTGAATATGTTCAAATATGTAACGTACATGTCAAATCATATTCCTTTAAAGTATACGTAACATTGCTGACTTCACATGAGTATACTATATTTTGCATTCCATGTTCTTGATGCAGTCTTTTTTTACATTGTTGTTGTACATGTTGTAAATAATTTTTCTCAGTTTTTGTTTTGCTTAGTTCTTAGCTTTTATTTATTTTTACTTATTTTTTTAATTGTAGTTTTTTTACTATACAGTATTATAACAATATTGATCCACCTTGCTTTCAAACTCCATTAAACTGTGCCAAATTGAACATTTCTGTCATGCCATGCAATGCTTTTTGTTGATATATGTTGTGATTAAGTAGTGTTAACCTTCATCTCTAACTTGGTGCTCAACAATAGAAAATGACTGACTATGAAAGTTACGACTGTCTCTTCTATTTGAAAATTGTGAATTTATCCATCTTTTTTAGTTTTCGTTTTTTTTTTCATTAAGTTTTTGGTGATAATAAATATGCATTCCAATTTATACAAACACCTTGTGTTCAAAATGGCTGCTCTTTTGTCATCCATTTCCAATGTCTTGCTTTACAATTTTTCATGAGAATTTTGTATGTAGTTGTATTTTAGTGCATGTTTTAGCTCAGGAAGTTTGATAATATTTTAACAGGTACCACATGATATCTCAAAATATTCTGTATTTACTATCAAAACCGGTTCATTGTTGAACAGTTCATACAATATAAAGGATTATGACTGCTGATATTTATTTTACCTTGATCTTGAAAAAACATGTCTACTTGTTATTGTATAGAGTTTATTGAAATCTATGCTTTCATATATATATATATATATATATATATATACTATGTGTTCAAAATGGCTGATCTTTTGTCACCATTTCCACTAGTCATGCTGTACAATTTTTCATGAGAATTTTGTATGTAGTTGTATTTTAGTGCAATTGCTTTACCTCAGGAAGTTTAATAATATTTTAACAGCTACCACATGAGATCTCAAAATATTCTGTATTTACTATCAAAACCGGTTCATTGTTGAACAGTTCATTCAATATAAAGGATTATGACTGCTGATATTTATTTTACCTTGATCTTGAGAACATTTGTTATTGTAAAGAGTTTATTGAAAAATTTAAATTTTCAGTATGTAGTTAACCTGCATATTTGGAATAATGTGCTCTGTTATATACTTGTATTAAAGAACTTTTTACACTTAACAATTCTTTTTGTCAATTACTATATGGCAAATTTGTCAGAAAATCAATTTTAAGACAATCAGGTTTCCCAAATATCTATATCATATTTCATTTCCCAATTTCATATTATTTATGTAAAGGAAATCTACCGTTAAGTTTTGAAAGGTGACATCTCAAAAATGAACCACCAAATTTTGCTGTTTTATTTGGTATTAAATCAATACATTGATTACGGTACAAGGAATTGTAAAAGAAACAAAATTCCATTGGTATTGCATCGGTACATTGATTACAAAAACTTGTAAAAAAAAAATTGATTTCAATCCCAATATTCTTGTACGAAATACAAGTTTTTGTATCTCAATTTATGAGACATGGTACTTCTTCAAACGTTCAAATGGCATGAATGCACAATGACAATGTTCCCCAACTGATCAAAAGAGAAATATTAACGACTTATCCCCCCAATACAATGTTCTACCTCTCATATGGTATAAAAATACTTTCTAAATACAGAATGCTAAAAATACAAGATTGCATATTCACATGTATTCAGTGCTTAAAATCTGAACCAAAAACTTTGATACTTTAATGCATTATATAATAATATGTGTTCAGCTCTTCACATATTAATATATACCAGTTGTTTACAAAAGCAAACAACAGATATTGTTTAATACTGTCCAACTGTTTCTACTTGCAACGACGCCATTGTGGCCCTTCAGGCCTTTGATTCTTCTTTTCTTTTTATTTTAAAATTGCAACAGTTAAATATATTTTCCATTTTTAGATGGGGTCACGTGACCTTGTCTATTGGTTTACTGTCAGCCGAAGTCTCAAACCGGAAGGCACGTGTAGAACACATGAATTGAGTCTATGCGTAAGAAAATAGTGCAGAAAGTTTTCATGCATTTCAGTAAATATGTATTATAGAAACACGCATTAAATCTTTTTAAGTCCTCTGTGTATAAACAAAATTCTATTTAGAAAATAAACAAATAGTTTTATTAATCAAAATATTCTTGCTCGGGTTTAAATGTGGAATGAGTTACGTAACTGAATGCACAGCGCCGTTGACGATTCAGTTGGTGTACGAGCTCATTAATCAATAGAAGAGGTTGATGGTGGAATCGAAATTAAAGTTCCCAAACGCAATGTGCCATTTTTGAAAAGTTGTGAATTTTATTTTGACAATCTTTCACCTTAGTACTACCAAACTTCATGCGCAAGCCGAAGTTAAAATCGGGACGGGTTATACACAGATGTTTTACAAATTAAATAGGTGTTTCATTGGCTTCCAGTCTACTTGCGGTATGGCTGCTGTTCGTCTCTAAAGGAATTTGTACAAAGAAAATACAAACAAGTCTGAATTTGCCTTCTCGTTTGTTGCTCTTTAGTTGATTAAACTGAATTTAGATTTTAAACAATGCCTTGTAAGCAAAATCTATAATAGATTATACATTTTGGAAGACTTGTACATCATATTATATATACAATCTTATCGATTGAAGAACCAAGTTAAATGTTAATGTTCATGTGTTCCGGCTAAGTTGGAATCAGGCTTGGGGTGAATTACATTGTAAAATAATGCATTATATTACCATTACTTCATGAATTAGGGCATTAAATTACCATTACCATTACTTGATTTTCTTGAAGTAATGCATTACATTACCATTACATGAGTAAAGTAATGCAGTACCACTACTTTGTAAAAAGTCAATAAGTTTTAAAAAAGTAATTTAAAAACTAATTAAGAGTTTTTGTAAATATTTCATAAATAAAACATGCTTAAAATATTAACAGGTTCATGTTCACTATCAGGTTCAAATTTAATGATTTATACAAGATTGCTGTTGCACTTGTAGTTCTCAAAGTAAGGTTGGTCCCGTAACATTTACACGCTAATGGCGGAGTTGACAATCTCTGTTATATATGTCTCTGATTTTCGGAGTATGATTTTTAGGTCACCTGAGTGACTATTGCAATTGGTCTTCGTCCGTCGTCGTGCGTCATGTGTTAACAATTTTACATTTTTAACTTCTTTTTGAAAACTACAAGGCCAATCGTTACCATTTTTAGGTCACCTGAGTCACTCAGGTGACCTATTGCAATTGGTCTTCGTCCGTCGTCGTGCGTTGTGCGTCGTGCGTCGTGCGTTAACAATTTTACATTTTTAACTTCTTCTTGAAAACTACTAGGCCAATCGTTACCATTTTTGGTGTGAAGCATCTCTATGGTAAGAAGAATCTAAATTGTGAAATTTATGGCTCTACCACCCCTGGGGTGCCACGGGTGGGGCCAAATATGCAAAAAAATCCAAATTTTCAAAAATCTTCTTCTCTACTTCCACACATGTGAGGAAAAAACTGAATGCATGGTTATGATGTCCATGAGGCCCTCTACCAAAATTGTGAAATTTATGGCCCCTGGGTCAGGGGTTCAGGCTCTAGGGTGGGGCCAATATGGCCATATAGTAAAAATGTATTAAATCTTAGAAAATCTTCTTCTCTACTACCATATATATTTGTTAAAAACTAAATGCATGATTATGATGTCCATGAAGCCCTCTTCCTAAATTGTGAAATTCTTGCCCCCTGGGTCAGGGGTTCAGGCTCTAGGGTGGGGCCAATATGGCCAAATAGTAAAAATGTATTAAATCTTAGAAAATCTTCTTCTCTACTATCATATATATTTGTTTAAAAACTAAATGCATGATAATGATGTCCATGAAGCCCTCAACCTAAATTGTGAAATTCATGACCACTCGGTCAGGGGTTCAGGCTCTAGGGTGGGGCCAATATGGCCATATAGTAAAAATGTATTAAATCTTAGAAAATCTTCTTCTCTACTCCCATATATATTTGTTAAAAACTAAATGCATGATTATGATGTCCATGAGACTCTCTACTAAAATTGTGAAATTCATGACCCCTTTGTTAGGTGTTCATGCTCTAGGGTGGGGCCAATATGGCCATATAGTAAAAATGATTTAAATCTTCAAAAATCTTCTTCTCTACTCCCACACATGTGGGCAAAAAACTGAATACATGGTTATGATATCCACAATCTCCTTTACCTAAATTGTGAAATTCATGGCCCCTGGGTCAGGGGTTCAGGACATGAGGGGGGGGGGGGCAATATGGCAATAAAGTGTTAATGCATATAATGTTTAAAAATCTTCTTCTCTATTCTCACACATCTGTATAAAGAAATCCGACTAATAATTATGTTTACCAGGAAGTCCTCTACTGAAATTTTAATTTTCATGTCCCCTGGGGTATGGGTTTTGACTCTAGGGCAGGGCCAAAATGGATATATAGATGTTAATGCATATAACGTTAAAAAATTATCTTCTTTACTCCCACACACCTGAAAGGAAAACTGAATTCATTATTTTGTAGACCAGATCTTTTAGTTTTTCACCAAAATTATAGGTTTCACAGTTCTTTTTGAATTAAATGTGGTTGTCATTACAAATTTATAATTTTTCTACTCCAGTATGAAACCTAATTAATTATAGATGCATATATGAGACTCCATGACAAGTTTGTGTATTGGATATATGCTACTCAGGTGACCGTTAAGGCCAATTGGCCTCTTGTTGGTGTGAAGCATCTCTATGGTAAGAAGAATCTAAATTGTGAAATTTATGGCTCTACCACCCCTGGGGTGCCACGGGCGGGGCCAAATATGCAAAAAAGCCAAATTTTCAAAAATCTTCTTCTCTACTTCCACACATGTGAGGAAAAAACTGAATGCATGGTTATGATGTCCATGAGGCCCTCTACCTAAATTGTGAAATTCATGACCCCTGGGTCAGGGGTTCAGGCTCTAGGGTGGGGCCAATATGGCCAAATAGTAAAAATGTATTAAATCTTAGAAAATCTTCTTCTCTACTATCATATATATTTGTTAAAAACTAAATGCATGATAATGATGTCCATGAAACCCTCAACCTAAATTGTGAAATTCATGACCCCTGGGTCAGGGGTTCAGGCTCTAGGGTGGGGCCAATATGGCCATATAGTAAAAATGTATTAAATCTTAGAAAATCTTCTTCTCTACTCCCATATATATTTGTTAAATACTAAATGCATGATTATGATGTCCATGAAGCCCTCTACCTAAATTGTGAAATTCATGACCCCTGGGTCAGGGGTTCAGGCTCTAGGGTGGGGCCGATATGGCCATATAGTAAAAATGTATTAAATCTTAGAAAATCTTCTTCTCTACTCCCATATATATTTGTTAAAAACTAAATGCATGATTATGATGTCCATGAAGCCCTCTACCTAAATTGTGAAATTCTGACCCCTTTGTTAGGTGTTCATGCTCTAGGGTGGGGCCAATATGGCCATATAGTAAAAATGATTTAAATCTTTAAAAATCTTCTTCTCTACTCCCACACAAGTGGGCAAAAAACTAAATACATGGTTATGATGTCCACTAACTCCCCTACTAAAATTGTGAAATTCATGGCCCCTGAGTCAGGGGTTCAGGACATGAGGGGGGGGGGGCAATATGGCAATAAAGTGTTAATGCATATAATGTTTAAAAATCTTCTTCTCTATTCCCACACATCTGTATAAAAAAAACGACTATTAATAATTATGTTTACCAGGAAGTCCTCTACTGAAATTTTAATTTTCATGTCCCCTGGGGTATGGGTGTATGGGTTTTGACTCTAGGGCAGGGCCAAACTGGATGTATAGATGTTAATGCATATAACGTTAAAAAATTATCTTCTTTACTCCCACACACCTGAAAGGAAAACTGAATTCATTATTTTGTAGACCAGATCTTTTAGTTTTTCACCAAAATTATAGGTTTCACAGTTTTTAGCTCACCTGAGCTGAAAGCTCAAGTGAGCTATTCTGATCACATTTTGTCCGTCGTCCGTCTGTCCGTCTGTCTGTCCGTCTGTCTGTCCGTCTGTAAACTTTTTACATTTTGAACTTCTTCTCTAAAACCGCTTATCCAATTTCAACCAAATTTGGCACAAAGCATCCTTATGTGAGGGCGAATATAAATTGCAAAAATAGAAGTCCGATCTGTATTCAAAGCGGAGAAAACCTTGAAACTGTAGAAAAAGGGGGGTGCATTTTTAAAAATCTTCTTCTCAAGAACTAGTGATTCCAATTCAACGTAGTTTAGCATAAATTATCCTTATGGGAAGGAAAATATAAATTGCAAAAATTAAGTGCTAATTCTGTGTCGAATTTGAGTTATTACGAAAATAATAATAAAGGAAATGCGTGTTTCAATCAGTTTAATAGCTTCGGGTTCGGCATCCGGTAATCCGGCATCCGGTAAAATGGGTAGGCAAGACTTGGTCTGGGCAAAACAAAGATTGGCAGATATTAATCTGCCAATCTCATTAAAATATCAGGATATTTGATGGACTAGTATATTTGTATTCGCTGTAAATATTGCTGCAAAATAATGCGTATTTGGAATTGACGATTGTCGATCTGCCTTGGCTTTTATTTTGCCACGGCCCGGGTTTGCATACCCATTTTACCTAGACTCGTATTCCATACTTCTAAAACGAGGTTCTTTGTTTAAAGCAGCCATGACATTATTTAAGAAAAAGGGTCGATCTGACTATGATGAATTTGCTTGTTGTGCAACAGTTCGCGTATGAAGGGAAATTTTTGAAACATGCAAAATATATCGTTGCCGATTTTGTGAAGTAAATTGAGGCTAAATAGTTCAATGCGTTGACAGTTTTCACACATGACGTTGGTGTTAGCTTGTTCCGATTTTCGTTTCGTTTTCATTATTTCTGCTTGTAACCTGGGAACACTCGTCTGTATTATTTCGTGATTTTTACGTATCAAATCAAACAGAGACTTTGGTAAATCAAACAATTAACTGTTTACCTGCGCAAATTAAGCAAAATCTGATGTATCAAAAAATAATGAAATACAATTCATTCTACCGGTAATTCGATCGGCGTTATCTTTTGCGTAATGGTAGATTAATGCAATAGGTTTTGTTGCGATGCTCGGCATTTTCTCGAGTTTATTCAATTTAAATAAAGTTTGACATTGCTGACGGAAATATGTAGGTATATACATGTATCTATATGATTCATTTCGAAAAAATAAATTGTGTTCTTTTTTTGTTATAGTGAATGTTTCTTGTGTTTAATTGTTTTCAATTTCTATTTACTAACCATATTTGAGTGTTAAGCTTCAAATTATAAGCAAGATACAGAGATTTGCTCACAATTCTATGTTTGTACACAGATCTTAAAAACTAAAGATTAAAAAAGTAAAAAATTTGTCAATATTTATTGAGAAAATTTTCAAAGTCTGTTCGTTCAGAAACCAACTTTAACATCTTATTGTATTGTAAACTTAACATTTTTTCGTCATTATTACTCCTACTGTACATGTGATCCTTCACTGTGTTTGTGTACATTTGTATAAACTGATTTTGAACCTCAAATACCAGTGAACTGGTATTGAGTGAATAAAAGAATATAAAATCTTAGGCCATTCTTTTTTTCCATTTTAAATGCTGAATAGGAAATACCAAGTTAAAAATCATAAGCTGAATGTAATAAACTCATGTGAACAAAATATGAATCAAACCTAGGCGAACTGTGAGCTCTGTATCTTGCTTATAATTCTACAATTGACGCTGAAATTTTGGTTGAACATTAGAAAATCTCTATGAATTAGAGTATGTTAAATACTTGTACAAACAAAATAAAAGAATGATACTGTGAAATCATTAGATTTCGTGGTGGCTCATTTTTCGTGGAATTCTTGGGTACCTCTCATCCATGAAATAACATCCTTCACGAATTGATGAATTAGGGTAATAAAGTCATATTCCCTTTTGTAGATATATATGAAAACACGAAATTACGTCCCCACGAATCTGTAAAATTTAAGTCATCCACGAAAATTGGCCCCCACGAAATTTAATGATTCCACAGTATTCTGTATATATCTACTCTCCCTCTCTTTATACAATAAATAATGTGAAATCTACATCAATTTTGATAGTTTTTCAGACACGAGTAAATAAAAACGACATCTTTAAAACAGTTTCCATATTTCTGACACATTTCTGTCGCGGGGATAAAGTAATTATCGCTATTCCTAAGAATATCACAGCGGAAAATTATCCTGGTTTGTACGCGAAGTAAATAACAGTCATTTAATTATAATGGAGAAGACAAATAAAATTTTTGAATGTTTTTAATTTGAGGAATTGAGCACATTGAGGTACAATTTTCTTCTTCACATCTATACATGTAGGGTTTTTAAAATAAAAAACAATAACTATTATTTTTTTTTTAAAACAATAACTAGTAAGTACTGAGTAGTTGATGAAAAAAATGTACCTATATGCACTCATATATTTTGATCGCTTTACAAAGTGGGGGGGGGGGGGGGGGGGGACGAAAATATAGGGATTTGGAAGTTAACAACTTAACAGTATACCTCTACCAAATGTTTAGTTTTATATCTTGCGTAGAATTTTCTTATTCTGGTAAAAAATAGTATTTCATGAAGGTACAATGTCAAAGATTACATGTATACAAAAAAAAGTGTAAAATCCGAATACTTTACAATATTTATTTTTTGGTTTTTCTACCGAGGGACCATATGGCACAATATCTTTTGAACGCCCATTGTTGCTCAGGTGAGCGATGTGGCCCCATGGGCCTCTTGTTTTGAATTAAATGTGGTTGTCATTACAAATTCATAATTTTTCTACTCCAGTATGAAACCTAATTAATAAGATGCATATATGAGACTCCATGACAAGTTTGTGTATTGGATATATGCTACTCAGGTGACCGTTAAGGCCAATTGGCCTCTTGTTAATGAAAGGAACGGTTGTATCGTAATTCTTGTAGGTGATGCACGAGTTTACACAAAAAAGCAGTAAGTGGTGAACGGATTTATTTTCACCTAATAATTTTGCATGAATCGCAAATGAAGAAAATTGTGTCAGATAAGTCGGTCTTAAAAATCAAAATGGCGACCGTGACAAATCTTCTTATTGTCAAAGTTCTTGGAATCTTATTGTAAAAAAAATATTTCTTACGTCAGGTGCCTGTGTTTGTTGTTCACTTTGTTTGTTAATTCAGCAGTTTTAGAGTTTTCGGGGTTTTCATAAAACTATTATTACGGATACCGCGCGACTTGTGGATTTTCCCTAAATGGATCACAAAATTGAATAAATCTAATGATTAAACTTATCTACTTTGATATAGTTGTTTGATTTTCCCGGTTAGTAGTAATTTAAAAAAATTTTCCTTGGGGTCTTATTAGTCTTATTATGCATCCATCAGTCCGTCTGTCTGTCCGTCCGTCCATCTGTCTGTCCCACTTCAGTTTTCCACACTTTTTTTCTTAATGCGTTTGGGGAATAATATGAAAGAACTATGTGCGGTTTGGTTAAATATCTGCCCCCGATTTTAACCAATTTTTAAATAGTATCGTATAAAAATAAAATCTTCACAAATCATTGTATAGAGGATGCCTATAACTTTAATCTTGATTTTAGTCATCATTGCTCATTTGCTGTTTACCTATGACGTCACATAAATGACCTAATTCCCGCAAATTTGCAAAAAAATGAAAATATTCTCATTTTTGCTCTATATTTTCCTATCGGAAGTATAGAGCGCAGGTCTGCTCAAGTGCGATTTTAACATATATTTTTCGTCAGATAGATATACACATTATACTAAAAAATTGTACTTGAGCAAGCCTGCGCTCAATGTTTCCGAATCGAAAAACCATCGGAAAACACCCTATTTTTGCTACAAAACATCAATTTATCAAAATAATGCAATCTTCATGACGTCATTTCTACATTATGACGTCACTGTGGTGATAACCTTTTACACCTTTATTTCCAATATGGTTTTAAATATCTTTCACCTAATTTTTAAAGCTCTTTCTAAAACTTTGATTTTGGGGGCAAAAAATGCATAAAACCGCACATAGTCCTTTGCTGAACAGCTTCAAAATGTCATACTACAGATCAAGTTTACACTTTTTTAGCGTCTGGTTGACATATTTTCGAGATAATTAATTTTTTATATTCCAATTTTTTAATGTTCGGGTTCGATATTCTGCATAACAGTGCATTGTTTTCACAATTTCCACAAACCGGTAAGGGACGTGTATTGCTTATGCAATACTCCCAGAATGCTTGTTTTACATAATATACCGTTGTGTCAATTTTCTACAATTATGAAGGCCAGGATTGAGTAAAATTTAGACAAAGTATCAGACTATTAATAGCAAAAAAGCAAAATTAACATAGATTGTAACAACTATTTCAAACTCATAAAGAGCTAGAGCCACGAAGCATAGAAAATTGCCCTATCACTAAAAATTACCATATTTTGGTGAAATATATATAGGGTAGAATCTTAGCTTTTTATAACTGTTTTTCTTTTTTCGATATCTATCATACTTTTTTATAAACGGAGTTTACAATATGGCATTGTTTTGATGAAAAATGTAGAACAGACGTCATTTTTGTTAAGTAACGTCATGAAATGATAAAACTACGTAAGACTTGAATCTAATAAAATGAACAAAAAACATATATAACTAGAGCAGAGCTCGTGGCAAAGCCACGAGTAGGTCTTCCGTTGTTGCTGCGCGTTGAAAATTTAAATGATTTGGTGTCAAACGATTATAATGACTAATGACTAAAATTTCACTTCTGCTTTTGTTATAAAAACGTGTTGTGATTGAAAGCCTGTATAAAGACAGGAAGAAAATGTTTTAGGAAAACTATTTGTCGAACACAGTTTGTGTTATTGTTTTCAAAACTCTTTAAAGCCCTGTCACACCAAGTTGCTTTCCCAGGGCGTGTTCACGGCGTTGTAAAATTCATGGAATTAGTAGGATCGCAACAAAAATTTACAAGTGAAAATGTCAAGGCATCCTGATGGCGACTGAGGCGTCCCTACAGAGCTCCCAACTACGTTTCCACAGAGTTCTTCTTGGCTATTGACTGCGCTGATCTCGCTGGGTATCCGCCGAGTGCTCATGACGTGCTAGGAGTTTTTACCACACGTCCACAGCGTGCCCTGCGCGCTGACTGCGTGCACATGCGCTGTCACGGCGTTCGAAATGTTCTAGGATATCCCACCGCGGCGAACGAAGATGCCGTTGCATTGTTACGGCCTTGTAGTAGACTCTAGTTTGTTTACCATGGCGTTTTACATTATTCAATGACGCAGCGGGATCGCCGTGAGGACGCAGCTCCAGTGTGACAGGGGTTTAAACAATGAGAAGTTTAATGGCGAGTTAAATTTTTAAGGGTAGCAAGGATTGTTATATACATGTATTCATGATTCATGTAAGGAAATGCACGCAAAAACGTGCATAAAAACACGTAACTTCTGTAATTAAATCTTTCTTATTTTTTTGAAGACTATGTGCAAGTTTGAAATTGTTGCGTGCTGTCAAAATTTGTTAAATAGCCAAAATTGATGGCATCTCTGAAAATTTGTTCAGGGCTGATATCATTTGATAATACGAGTAGACTTGAACATTTAAAATAATAATCAGCTATGAAAGATCATCGGGAGAATTTATGCATGAGTGAGCGTCTAAATTTTACATCTGATATACAGACACCGTTATGTAACGTAAAATTAAATGACATTATTTACAGAAATGAATATTACTTCTCTCGACAATGCAATAATATGCAAAATACCTATTTTTAAGTCAGTTTGTTCTCCTTTATCGGATCATAAGTAATTCTCTCGGAGAAAGTTTACGTATGTATTTTGAAAAAAAACGGTAGAAACTTCAATAAAAAATAAGGGAAAAATTTAGGTGTTACGGTTTTTATTTTCAGTTACTTTAATTAAATGTGACAAAGGGGCATATTCGGTCGGAATTTTGGGGTAACATGTACATGAAGTAAATTTGATGCAAGTTCCATGTTTGTATTTTGTGGGTTTTTTGTTTGTTTTTTGCTTTTCTCTGTTTTATCATAAAGATATATATAAAAAATTACGTACGTCACATGCAATATTTGCCTTCTCTATTTCTCTGGTATTTTAATAGAGTTGACTTAAAATTAGTATTCCACTGGCTTAGCTAACCTTGTAAGTAAATTAAGTTGCATGACAACCTCACACCACACAACTTCAATAAAACTTTTTTTTAAATCAATTTTCATATAATTAGCAATAAAGAAAATCCCAAAGAACACATGTCCCATCTCACTGAAGTGTAACTTTGAGAAGCGCATATATTTTTTGGAGGCAGATATGTCACTATATTATAGTCTGTAAGTCAAGTGAACTAATCTGTCCACACTTGCAATACTTTGATGATTTCTATGGCGACCGCCTGCATAGCATAATGTAGTCGTATTTCATAACATCTAATCCCAAGAACAAATTACCTTTGACTTAAAACTTTTTATTATAATATATATAATTCTGTTCATAACTATATATAATAGAAATTTAGCGTGTTCAACAGGTCAATCAGATTATGTACCCGCACCTTTAATGTGAAAATGAAAGTCTTATTGTTTGATAATTGACCACGTTGAAGAAAGCACCCTTCGAACTGTTGATTAATTACAAAACAATTGATGATTTGCAGCCATAAATAACCTGGGGCTATATATGTTCTGAGCTGTGTGCGCTGAAGCGACACAAGATTTTCGGTAGCACGTGGCGATTGAATTAACGCAATAAAGAAAGTTGAAATTTACAAAGACTGACCGAATAAAAAAACGGGTGGGAAAGAGAAACACGTTCAGGTGAAAATGTTAAACATAAGAAGAAGTCACTATCAAATGATTTTCGACAGATCTGGAATTAAAAAAAAAAAGCACTTGGCAGCGGGGCGGTGGGAGGGCAACACAGATATAAGTTCGTTTTCACAATGAAATGATCGAACGACCATGTACAAACATTACAGAAGTTATTTATATGTGACCGATAGAATCTAAACAAAACTTGTTTCAAAACTCAAGTGAATATTCTTTAAAATAATCACCGAATGCCTCAATTTAGGGCATTCCTTTATCGTGCCAGCACCTACTGCAAACATGTAACATGGAACTTTGATCATAAATTGAATTGATTTTTAAATTACCTTGTACGCTGTCGTAGAAATCAATGCTAAATCAACTGTACGAGTAACATAAATTCATCTGTTCACCTTAAATCAATATAATAATTGAAACCATAATAAAAATAGTTGCGTTCATACAAAATACCAAACATGCACGCGTGATAAGGTAAATGTAGAAGATGTCACTTGCGCGGGATCTCCTCGGCCATGTGCGAGGGATGATCATTATTTAAAGGTTTTAATATTTGTGTTGGTTTTTTTTTGGTTGATTGAAAACATTATTTGTACAGTTTTTAAAACATTTAAGACTTACAAACCAACCATTCAAATATGTCTGACGAGTTGGAGTAATATCGCTTTTATTAATTTTCAGAACGACTTTTTAATTTACTCTCCAATGTTTGATTTAAACAGATACAAAATGAACAAAATTGTATAACATATAGTTAAAACATTGTACAGTGTATTTACGGCTATATAAACTCAAACAAGTCCATATTCATGCAAGTGTGCGGGTGCGAATCTTGTGTATTTAATTCGATAACCGTTCACCGCTAGGTAGTGCAGCCGCGGATGATTTCCTCGGCCGCAGGCGAACGATAGATTACGTAAAGATCGATTGAACGCATACACACGCACAGCTCAGAACCTAGGAAGATTTGAAAAGTTTGCAATTTAATGACTAAAATCTATCAAATAGAAACTTTTTTTTTTACTTAAAACCCACAATTGATCTATATGTCTGATATTGCATTAGATTGAGAATGGCATTTCTTTTATTAATTAACTGAACGATTTTTTAATTGACACCCTATCGTTTAATCCAATTGAAGAATAAACCTTTATGTGTACGTAATCAAAACTGAAACAATTCTTCAGTTCGAAGCTAAATTAACTCATATATGAGAGACGCAACGCTCGTGTATTGGATAACCGCTGACCGCTAGGTAGTCCAGCTGCGACCATGGTGACCGATTTTCTCGGCCGCGGACGAGGGATAGCTTATGTAATGATACGCACACAGCTTTGATCCAAGGTGGATTTTAAATGCATTCAGTATGATAACTAAAATGTAATGCATAGAATTTTTTTCAATACGTAGTTTGTGTTTTACTAGAGAAGAAAAAGAATGTTTTGTTTTCCGATTCTCGTCTTTGAGGACTGTGCACTATAAGAACTAAGCAACAATGACTTAAACTTCGGAATTCTTTGAATAAAAAAAACAGCATGTGTTTTATTTTTGTTTCTCATGAATTAAAGCCTCCTGTATAAACCAGCATACTTTCTGTGTTCACTTTATGCAAGTTTTAGGCACAAAGACTTTCGTTAAGTTGCCAAATGAAAACAGGTACATAATAACATGTAAAGCTTTTTACACTCATACTACACAAATCACTTACAAAATAACATTGTAACGACCTTTATAAGATCCCAACAAACAGCTTTTCCAGCGACAGCCATATCGAAATCCTAACCGTTTTTGAGTTATTCAGCAAAATCTTTTAGGGGCTACTGGCCCTTAATTTAAGGGGCCAGCCCTTTTTTATTGTTGTCAAATGAAAGCCCTTAACATTATGCACAACTTTTGTTCTATATGTATTTAGGAAATATTTCAAACTAAAAAGTTACGAAGCTAAAACATGAGAAAAATTTTGCTATTTTTAGAACATAGATTTCGATTGATTAATTCGAGTGGAATAATTGGAAAAAACTAAAATACAAAAATCAGAGGACAATATTCAAAGTGTCAATAATGAAGATTTTTAACTATAAATTTGCTACGGACCATTTCGGAGCCTTTGTCTGGAAACTAATGCCCCTAAAATTTTAGAAAAAGGGGAATAACTCAAAACCGGAAGTTGCGATTTCAATTTTTTTTTTTATTTAATTTACAATATACCGTGAAAATTTGAACGAAATCGGATGACAAACAAATAAGTTATTGAGGATTTAAAAACGTCTAGAAGAAGAAAAATAATAATGAAGAAGAACCATCAGAATCAGTACAAGGTCTTCCGTTGGAAACGGAAGACCTTAATTATCATGGTGACATTATAATTAATTCATGAAAATAAATTTATTGATGAAAATACAATGAAAAGCTTATTTACAATAAAGTTTAAAAATATTACAGGGACCAGTGCTGAAGGTCAATATAACGGCGGTACATTTAAATATGTCGGTGTATTTAAAGTTCTTTTTTCTGCAATTTGAAACTGCATGAAGAAATACTGATGATGCGCAGTGTATAACTGAGGATTAATCATTGAATTCCACCAGTGTAATCACAAATTATTAAAAATAGATATATAAATATGACAGAGATACGGTAATTGAATTTAATAGAGATACATGTAATCTCGAATTTTGATGCATTACTGTAACAGTCGGTGTACATTCTTCTACATGATTATTTTACTTGTTTCAAGGCTTCGATATTTTCACCCAATCCTGGCGCTTTAAAGCAGTTAGATGCCAGGGTTCAGTCCTTTGCAATGTTGTATTTTCCCATTTTCCCGTGGGCTCACCGTGCGTTCATGTGGTCCCACCGTGCGTTCACTTGCGCACAATACCTCCTGGGGCACTTCGAATGAATCGTTCATCTTGCGTTCACATAGAGACAGCTAGTACATATGTCGTTCACTGTTCACTTTGCGCTTGCGCTCTCTTTCGCTCACAATTCACTGTTCATAAGCGCTATCCAAATTCGGCTCAGCGTGCACTCACCGTTCGTTTAGAGTACACTCACTGTGCGCTCACCGTTCACGAACTGTTCAAGTGAAAAACAAAACCTTTTAGTGACTATGTATGTAATGGATATACTAGTATGCCAAAAGCAGTTCTGTATAAAATAATATAAAACAGTTTCGAGGCCCGTTATAGGGCCGAGAACTGTGATATATTTTCATACAGAAGTGTTAAAGGCATATATAGTACATAACCGTTTTGATTTTGCATGGTTTTCTTAGGTCATTTTTTTCTGGAAATTTTTTGTTAAGACGTACGTAGAACAAAAAAGATTTATGTTTAAAAGATCTTTCATTTGACATCAAGAAAAAGGGGCTGGCTCCTCAAATTAGGGACCTAGAGTTTTGAAAGTAATCGCTCTATAACTCAAAAAAAAAGATTTCAATATGGCTGTCGCTGCAAAAGTTGTTCATTAAGATCTCAATAATGTCGTAACAATAATATTTTGTTCGGGTATTGCATAATATGAAAGTAAAAAGCTAGACTTGTTACCATGTATTTGTGTTTTATTTGACAAATAAACAGGGCATTTGTGCGTATAACCAACATTAAGGGTACCAGTTTACATACGGAAAGTGTTTAAACATTTTAGTTATTTTCTAGTGAAACACATTATGGTTAAAAAAAACCCTGCTTCTATGCAATGCATTTGAGTCGCATTTAAAATCTAGCTGGATTCCGAGCTGTGTATGTGAACAATTACGTATCTGATTCCTTGCCCGCGGCCAAGGAAATAGGTCGCAGCTAGCTGGACTAGTGAGCGGTCTGCCATTTTCTAATACACAAGATTTGTGTCTTGCTGTAATGCACACATGGGTTTATTTATGTAGCTGCAAACTCAAATATTCCGATTTTAACAATTTTAATAGTAAATAAAAAAAGATTATACCTTTACCTACTACCATAGACAGTGTACCAGCTTACATTTGGAAAGTGTCTAAACAGTTTAGTTCTTTTTCAAGGGAAACACGTTATGGGTAAAAGAACTGCTTCTATGCAATGCATTTGAGTCGCATCTAAAATCTAGCTGGATTCCGAGTTGCATGTATGTAAATTTACGTATCCAATCCATTGCCCGCGGCCAAGGAAACAGGTCGCGACAGGACTAGCGAGCGGTCTACCGTTATCCTATACACAAACTTTGCGTCTTGCTGTAATGCACGCATGGTTGTATTTATGTAGCTGCAAACACAAAGATTTCCGATTTTAACTATATTAAGGTAGTCCTATACTCGGCACTAAATGGGCTCAATCATTAAATGCTTAGCTTTATATGATAAATATACATTCTAGCAATACATATACAAAAGAAAATATGTATGTTTACATGCTAGTTTGTTTGTTATCACCTCTCAGACGGGTTTACCCCCTTGTGAAAATTATTGACAATTATGAAATTTGACAGATGTCCGTTTTTCCTAAAAATAATTACCAAATTTGGGAAAATTAGAACTGAACATACAAAATAGAGTATAAATATTTATTTAAGCCATATCTCATCAATAATTTTGCGCAAATTTTTGTAAGTAAGTACGCTTTATGGACCTGATGTATCAAAATAGAATACAAAAAATGCAATGCTAGTATCGCGTTTGGTAATTTTTTTACTATTTTATGGACTCAAACTTAAATTCATGGTGTTTATTCTATAGATTGACATCTTAGAAAAAAGATTTGGTAAAATAAATTATATGTTGACGGATTACTTTTCACGCTATAAGCTCTAAACCAAGTAGACCCTGACAAAAAAATTCGTAAAAATCATGTTTTGCTACAGTTTTCTGCTTAGATCTGTCAACAATGTTAGATATCATTTAAACATTAATAAATTGACGATTGATTAAATTCGAAATAGCTTCTGTCTCTAAATTTAAACCGGTTTTAGTAAAAGAAAAAGAAAAATTTGGGGGGGGGGGGGGGGGTCAAAACAAAGAAGATATAAGCATACCTGAGATCCTGGTTAATCAGAAACTTCGTTTTTCATTTTACTTTAACAGAATCGAGTTTCTCAACAGTAATCATTTCTATATCTCAAATAATACATATATTACCGTTCTAATTGCTTATTATTGCCATTGTTTACAAGAGCGATGTAGTGCAAAATCAATACCGGGTATCAAAAACGCTTTGTAAAAGTCGAACCAATATTGTAAAATCCGTATTATGACGTAGTGCGATACTCGGACTACTTTAAAAGAGTAAATGAAAAAAGATTACGAAGTAATGCTGTTTTGGCCTCGTATTTAAAAAAAAAACATAGATAGTATGACTTTCAATGAAAAAAAGGCGTTCAATGTGATCTTGTCTATGTCATAAAATAGTGTTTTTTTGGAAAATAAAATTCAGAAAAAATTTTAAACCCAGCACGTTGAGTGTACAATTACATAACACGGGCCGGGAGATGTCACGCAAGTGGACAACCGATTTGCTGTAGTCTAGGACACATGCTTCTTGTGTTTACATATATGTGTTATCACACATTGATTCGTTCTTAAATTATTTCAATTTTCAATTATATTTGATCCATTTTCAACAGGCCCTTGGACGTAGAAAAATTGCAGTTATTTGCAGTTTCTGCTCATTATCTTCGCAGAGGATAAACATATTGAAATGAAATTTGGTATACAGGTTTATCATAATAATATCTAGGTCAAGATCGATAATTGTTAAGTTTGGCAATTTTCAACAGAGTTATGGCCCTTGGACGTAGAAAAGTACTAGTTATTTGCAGTTTCTGCTCATTTTCTTAGCAGAGGATGATAATATTGAAATGAATTTGGTATACAGCTTTATCATGAAAATATCTAGGTCAAGTATGATATTGAGTACAATTGAGCTAATTCTTGACAGAGTTATGGCTCTTGGACGTAGAAAAATTCCAGTTTTTTTCTGTTTCCAATCATTTTCTTCACAGAAGATGAACATATTGAAATGAAATTTTGTATACAGGTTTATCATAATAATATCTAGGTCAAGTTTGATATTGGATACGATCGAGTAATTCTCGACAGAGTTATGGCCCTTGGACGTAGAAAAGTACTAGTTATTTGCAGTTTCTGCTCATTTTCTTAGCAGAGGATGATAATATTGAAATGAAATTTGGTATACAGGTTTATCATAATAATATCTTGGTCAAGTTTGATATTGGGTACAATCCAGCAATTCTCGACAGTTATGGCTCTTGGACGTAGAAAAATTCAAGTTATTAGCAGTTTCCGCTCATTTTCTTCGCAGAAGATGAACATATTGAAATGAAATTTGGTATACAGGTTTATCATGATAATATCTAGGTCAAGATCGATAATTGTTAAGTTTGGCAATTTTCAACAGAGTTATGGCCCTTGGACGTAGAAAAGTACTAGTTATTTGCAGTTTCTGCTCATTTTCTTAGCAGAGGATGATAATATTGAAATGAATTTGGTATACAGCTTTATCATGAAAATATCTAGGTCAAGTTTGATATTGAGTACAATTGAGCTAATTCTTGACAGAGTTATGGCTCTTGGACGTAGAAAAATTCCAGTTTTTTTCTGTTTCCAATCATTTTCTTCACAGAAGATGAACATATTGAAATGAAATTTTGTATACAGGTTTATCATAATAATATCTAGGTCAAGTTTGATATTGGATACGATCGAGCAATTCTCGACAGAGTTATGGCCCTTGGACGTAGAAAAGTACTAGTTATTTGCAGTTTCTGCTCATTTTCTTAGCAGAGGATGATAATATTGAAATGAAATTTGGTATACAGGTTTATCATGAAAATATCTAGGTTAAGTATGATATTGAGTATGATTGAGCTAATTCTTGACAGAGTTATGGCTCTTGGATGTAGAAAAATTCCAGTTTTTTTCTGTTTCCACTCATTTTCTTCACAGAGGATGAACATATTGAAATGAAATTTGGTATACAGGTTTATCATGATAATATCTAGGTCACGTTCGATAATTGTTAAGTTTGAGCAATTTTCAACAGAGTTATGACCCTTGGACGTAGAAAAGTACTAGTTATTTGCAGTTTCTGCTCATTTTCTTAGCAGAGGATGATAATATTGAAATGAAATTTGGTATACAGGTTTATCATGAAAATATCTAGGTCAAATATGATATTGAGTACGATTGAGCTAATTCTTGACAGAGTTATGGCTCTTGGACGTAGAAAAATTCCAGTTTTTTTCTGTTTCCACTCATTTTCTTCACAGAAGATGAACATATTGAAATGAAATTTGGTATACAGGTTTATCATGATAATATCTAGGTCAAGTTTGATAATTGTTAAGTTTGAGCAATTTTCAACAGAGTTATGACCCTTGGACGTAGAAAAGTACTAGTTATTTGCAGTTTCCACTCATTTTCTCCGCAGTGGATGATAATATTGAAATGAAATTTGGTATACAGGTTTATCATGAAAATACAGGTTTCAAGAAAGAGAGCGGCTCTTATAAGGGGATAAGGGATCGGCCCAAAAAACTTTCTCTCACATATATCTCAGGAACGGTAATGAATTTCTAAACACTTGTTGAACAAAATGTGTTTAAAATTAAACGACCTTTCATTTGATATATTAAGAAAAAGGGACTGACTCCTCCAATTGAGGATCAAGATGGCCTAAAGTCTTTTATGTTTTATGATAGGTTATAAAAAGCAGAATATTAGGTATAATACGTTTATATATCCTAACAATTTCTCATGCGTTACCTTACTAGGGAATTTTTGGGCCAGAGGTAAAAAGGTTTAATATTTTCTATCTTAATTGGAAGAAATGCAAGTATTTAAAAAAGCAGCGTAAGAGAACTTATATAAAGCATTACAGGAATGCATAAGTATTCAAATCCTTTTCCAGATCATATTTTGTTGTCGAAAATTAAAGTCGATGACGTCATATCACCTTCTAAAAATCGGACGGAAGACCTCCTCATTGCTGGCAACGAGATCGTGTCTAGTTATATTTTGCTGATTCTTTAAAATTGTTTAAACTTTGGCCCCTGGACAATTATTGGGCCTCTATAGGGGTTCAAAGTTTGATGTAGGTTTATATCCTGTATATAAACAATTCAATTGTTGTTAAGGGTCTTTTTGAGAACTGCAATGCTGAATGTGATATGACTACAAAATCATCTTGTTAGAAAAGGGACTTGATTATAAATAAAAGAATATCAGGGGGAAACAGATTTTTTTGTACAATACCTGCAACGTTTTTTTTTTACAAGATAAACGATAGGATAGGATTCACACACGATAGGATAGGATTAACACACGATAGAACAGTATACACACATGATACGATAGGATTGATACACGATAGGAAAGGATAAACGATGTTCATGATAAACGTATAACTGGGTTAAACTATCTTCACGATTAACCTGATAATGGCAGAATTTGAGAAAGAACTTGTACAAATCAAGATATACATGACATTTCTTGTTATCAACAAATGCCCAGTTGTTGTAATAGCTGCATCATTTATATAATGTATAAAAATGACCAGATAAATTTTTATAACAAATATTATGAGCTGAAATGATCAGTTATTTGTGTAATATTGTTAACATTGTTTTCAATACCGAACAACCCATCCGATTGCTGTGAACATTTCAGCCCAAAAGCAAATAACATGGAAAATAGCGGACTCATTGAAAATACAACTCTTGCTCCAAATAAATACCGGGTATCAAATCTATCATAAATACATTTATTTCTGTAAAAAGAATGATGCATTAGAAATAAATTACATTGCACACACGTTAAAGATATTAACACAAATACACATTTCGCATACAATTTGTTGACGTTTTCATTACCACACACCCAAGCCGATCGCTGGGAACATTTTAGCCCGAGATCAAATATCACACGGAAAATATAGCGGGTTCAATTAAAATAATACTTTTGTTTTAAGTAAATATTAATTATGTAATATTCACTTTTGTTCCTATAAGCAATGATGCATGCAAAACGAATTATGTTACATACAAGTTAATGTTTACACAGGTATACAGTCCGCATATAATTTAATATATTTGATTCGATATACAGGTGAATATGTTACCTTGTTCCTAAGAACTTCAATAGTTTACAATAATTTTTCACTTCCACTGCTTACAGATATGATTTACATGTACTATTAGTTAATTGGATCTAATAAATTGAGAATTTAGTATCAGGATAGAATGCTGGATAGGAATTTACATTTTTTGTTCGATAAATGTCCATATACTGCGCACTGATTGACTCGTAGCTTTGAAATAACTGTACTTGCTGATAAAAAGGCATAAAACGATTAACATGATAGGATAAATGGAAAAAATGTTAAAATTAAACTTGCGTTAATCATGATATGATTAACGCACGATAGAACAGTATACACGCACGATACAATAGGATTAATACACGATAGGATAGGATTGTAAAGAATAACATTGTGGGTATTGTATAGGATCTACATGTAATTTTTATTATACCACACCGTCCAAATATTTTGTATTATGACTCCATGAAGCTGATTTTATTATGGTTATTGTTGCTCAGGTGAGCGATGTGGCCCAAGGGCTTTTGTTTACCAGTTATTTGACCCCCAGGACTACTAGAGAATTTTTGAAACCTTTTTACAAAATAACATGACACCCCAAATCAAACTCCAAGAGTTCAGTTTGCTGGTTTATAAGACGTATTGTTTTCCCTCGGACTGAAATGTCACACTCTCATTGGATTAAACATGGCACGTGATTGCCTCATATATCTCTATGTAGGTTCTTTGAGGATTAATATTAGGCAATATGGCCATCATTGGCAGCCGCCTCACCTACTCATCTCGATATATCATATTATTTAACACAGAAATCGTGTTCAGTAAGTCCTTAAAATATTTAGAGTAGTTGCCCTTTGGAATTATTTTTAAATTAGAGTAGTTGCCCTTTGAATATTGACGTCACATTGTTATGTCTGGAGCAGAGCAAAATGGCAGCGTCGAAATTTGCTCAAATCTCTGCAGAGGTTTAAAATTGAATAGCAACAAAACATTGTAAGTAATATGGGTGAAGCGAAGATTTTTTAAGTGTATTTGAAAGGTGGTATTGATCATTTTTAAGAGTTTAAATGAGTTTAACTGGACGAGATGTAAGGCATCTTGTACATTGCTTTGCGTAGATCACCGCTATTTGTGAATGAATATGTCGCTTGATAGTCCTTGGGAAAACAAAACACTTATTAGGTTAGTTACTGACTCGCTACGAAAATATATTGGGTTGATCAATCTCATAGACGGCTCGGCTTCGCCTCGCCATCTATGAGATTGATCAACCCAATATATTTCCGTAGTGAGTCAGTAACTAACCTAATAAGTAATAATAGCAGTTTGAGAAAGAAAAACATGACAGACTGTAGACAGACTGATGGACGGTCAGGACAACAACAATATATTACCCAAATTACTTTAGAAAGTGCGAATATAAAAGTCCATCACAACACCCTCCCCCACCGCAATCCGCAATTCTGAGAAAACCAATTTATAAATGAAAGAAATTGTGATTTTAACTTGAATGTTATTTATTTTAAGTTTTTAAAAATGTACATGTATTTCTATTCATATATGAGGTTAAAAGACATTTTATAAATTTTGAGGCCAAATATCACTTTGGGTTTTTAGTGCGATCATTTCAAGCAAGTAAAAGTGAAAGTAGAGAAGCAGAAAGTTTACAGTGAGGGAAAATACTTCATTCAAGCAGTGTCCTGCTATCTAATATTAGTTTGCATTGTAAGGGAGTTGTATTGCATGATGCCCGTTAGATTCCAATTCTATATTTATGATTCAGGCTTGGGGCGAATTACATTGTAAAGTAATGCATTACATTATCATTACTTCATGAATTTGGGCATTAAATTACCATTACCATTACTTGATTTTCTTAAAGTACCATTACATGAGTAAAGTAATTACCGTATTTTTCGGCTATTCTTAGACTCAAAGTTAAAAAAATTTAACAGTAAAATATAAAATCCACTGTTTTTATCCGTTGTACTGTTGTAGCAATTTATTATGAGGGTTGTTTTTTTTTCATCCGTTTGAACTATTGTGTGATAGTTGTCCCGTTGATAATTTTTGTAATGACATCGTGAGTAATAAAATGTACAGTACTGTACAAGGTATTTCTTTACAATCCCAATCAAAAGAATTTTTTTCCCACGTTCATGTATGAACCCTGGAAACTATATTATTGCGTTATATAGTAAAAAAGAAAACGAAACCGAGTAGAATGTAATATGACGGAATTTTGGTGAATTCTTCATGTCTGCGTTCGTAGGAATCACTGGTCTTGGGTGTAGAATAAATCAAATGCTATTGTGTTTTTACAATTTTCTGTTGGATGAAATAACGGTATTCTGGTGTCGTGTGTATATACAAAGAAGTGAAACCCGTGACTAAAACACAGCCTGAAGGCACGTAGCCTAGTGAACACCGTTACACTTCATTGCATTAACTGTGTTTTTAACATTACAACTTCTCTGCATAACGACAAGTCACTATTTAATTAATTAATGGAAAGAACACAAATGTTTGGTATTTCGTTTTCTCATTCATAGCCATTACGGGGGATAACTCTATTTGAATATGAAACCACGTGTTGAGCTAATGGACGCCATACCCCGTATTTACAAGTAGCTTTCAAAGTATAACTTGATTAAATGAGATTTAGCAATAAGGTATTAATAAAATATAAAAGGTTTGGTAAAATATCATACTTAGTTCTACCAGACAGAACCACGGAGGTTGGTGTTGCAATTAAATTTACACTATGTAAAATTACGATACACAACGATACACCGACGAATACGGAAGAGACCAAACAGCCACAAAACACAGATTAATTTTTAAAAATTGCTTGAAATATATGGGTCATTATCAAAATATGCAGACTTTTGAAAAATGAAAAACATGAGAAAATTTTTGCTGAAAAAATTACTTTGATTGCAAAAAACACATTTAACAAACAATGAAGTATAACATCTAAAAATTTGCAAACATTGGAATCTACCATTTGGATGATAATTAGACTGAAATTTAATGAACTGTGAATATTTTGTCAGTGGTGTAACAGGTATATAGTATAGGAAAAAATTCTTAAATAAAATAAAATAATTCTTTTAAAATGATGGATCAATAAACTTCATTTAAAGTTATTAGAATTAGATAACAGAAAATATTTGACACATTTACATAGTGACCAACATAACATTTGAGACAAAGTCTTGATGTTACTCAACAAATTTTTAATTTGAGCATTAAAAAGAACACAACTGGATTTTTCTTTCAATGGAGCATAAAAAAGACATTACTATAAATGCACTGGTGTTTTCAAATATACATGTATTATTGTCAGTTAATTTTATTTGGAGAAAAATGTACATGTTACACCACTGATTATTATGTTTTACCACTGACATTAAAGTTACACCACTGACCTAGCGATAATAAATAAGAGATAAGCGTGTTAAATTTTGTAAAATAAACTAATTTCTATTTTTGATTGCATTTAAAAAGTGATAAATTTGATCTTAAATAAAAGTTTTCGTGCCTCATTCTTTCATCATCTGAAGATAGACACACTGTTACACCACTTATAATCAGTGTTACACCACTGACAGAAAAATTGCATGTAGATGTTTTTTACATTAACTCACTCATTCTTTGATGTAATATTTTTTTACTATTGGCATCCACACACTTTTATCCACCTTGTACCGAGTTCGAACTTTCTTTGCCTCATCAATCTCACAAACAACATTGTCAATACTATACCAGCTCATTATCAATCATACATTTTGGACAATAAAATTGAATTTTCTCCAATTTTCTCCAAAATCAATGCATACAACGCATATACACTTCCTCTTTGTCTATATATGTTTGTTGAAGCTCAGCTAGCATTTGTTACATTTAAGCATTTGAAAGATTTTAGTATAACATAATAGGGAATGTGAAATGTCAGTGGAATAACATATCTTATAATACACTATAAGTCATTAAAAAGTTTGATTTTTTAATAAAAATAAAATGTGGATAATTCCATTTCTTAATTAGAATAAATTTGTTTTTACTTTTATCTTTTAATCAAGTATTTAAATGAGTAAAACATAATTAGAGCATACAAAATGTCAATGGTGTTTCAAATAATGTCAATGGTGTAACAGGTCTCATTTTCCAGATTAAGAAAACACAATTGCAATTAAATAGTCAAGCTTTCTTTATTGTGACAGTGTCTAACTTGTAAAATTGATAAATAACAATTGTTCAAAATGCTCAAAATATAAATGAAATGGAAGAAAAAGTAAAATAATTAAATAATGTCATGTGGTGTAACAGTTTTTTCAGTGGTGTAACAACAATTTTTGGTTACACCACTGACCGTTATACCACTGATGTGTGACCACGCCCGGATGTCTGGTACATAACTAGGCGATGGTGCACGTTCATTTGGGGAATTAAGCTCAAGGGGAATAAGTAAATTAAGAATACACAAAGTCCAAATGGCAGGATATGAGAAATGTTTATTAAAGATTGAATGTTAAATAATCCAATCTACACACGCAGGTAACAACATTAATGAGCAAGTCTTGTTCCTAACTGTAATTTAGAGAAAGGGGCCTAAACAGATGAATTAGAAATTTGTCTCCTAACACTCTACATGATTTCCTAGCTTCGCCCTACATCCTTTCAGTCCGAAGTCTCAAAGCTAACTCTCTTCTAAAAGAACTAATGTACAAGAATTAATTTCTCTATGAATTGCCTAAGGTAAAGTGGTCACTTAGGGCTAATCAAATAATTAAGTTATCAGTGTCATCCCTTTGATGTGAAGAAGTCAAAGTGGTTTTGTTTACCCTAACTAACACCTATGAGTGCCCAGTGCCATGAGCAGTGTCACTGACAATAAGGATTAACAATTACTGTGAAATCACTAAATAGGTGTGTTCCCGTTTTGCACACATTTGATAATTGGGTATAGAACAATAGGCGTGAATTGTGTTGTGATAGCAATTATAGTCTGCTTTCAGTCAAAGATTTTACCTGGATTTTTACTTGTGTTTTATCAGTCATTCATCAGCGCCATGAAACAAGAAGAATATAGATATTTTGTTGTGCTTTAGACTAATAACGATCACAATTTTTTTCATTTGATAAAATAAAGATCAAATTAATATCATTAGTCTTAAATTTCCGCTCACTGATAAGAAAAATAAGGATTAGATGATTTGACTTTTACATTTTTGCCCATTTACTTTAAATATAAATTCGATGAATTGAGGAAAAATTTCTGGTCCCGGGCCAATAGGAAGCTGATTCAGTGGATAATTATATGATAAA
Organism: Magallana gigas; assembly: GCF_902806645.1. Taxonomy (NCBI): domain Eukaryota; kingdom Metazoa; phylum Mollusca; class Bivalvia; order Ostreida; family Ostreidae; genus Magallana; species Magallana gigas. The sequence goes on from NW_022994786.1 coordinate 45,866, forward strand.
GGGGAAAACTACACGGACAGTCATATGGGGTAGTCCGTGTCTCTTTTTACAACTTACATTGTAGATGCAAAATATGTAAATCGCATGTTTATAATTGGTTGTTTGGTATCAACAGAAAGATTATTATGAAAAGAAACAGACCTTTATCACAAAATATTTCAATCTTCGAAGTAGCAGCCTTGACAGTAGATCTTATGATCGACATCACCGCTTTAGTATATTGCGGGTCACTTTTCTGGATTTTCAAATCAGCAGCTCAATATATTCCGACAAAAATAATAGTTTAAATATTGATTCGATATACCTCAAACTGAAGACGGTTGAAAATGTATGAATTAGGTCTACATTTGATAGGTTTTGTGAAAAAAATATTTTCAGTTTTTGAAGCATATATATAAAATTGCCTATTTATCATCATATCGTCATGTATATTAATTTGTCTAATAGTATTCTCTTCGATTATTCAAGCCACAACATAAATGACAAATAATTAGCAGCGTTATCACTAGACACATTTCCTCCATTTATGTAAGCAAAAGCACTAAATAAATACTAATATATGATATTTTCTCTTCAAACTTGTAGCGTGTAAATGTACTTCCTAAAGGCAGGAAGTTAAACAAAAGCACTACATACACAACATTTTTGCAATAATCTTTTTTGTTTAAATAAATTAATGAAATTGTTGATGACCAAATCGATGTTTAAAATTAAATTCCAGAACATGGATGTCAATTATTATGTAAATGTGCTTCTATGCAAGTTATATTGTAACATAAAATAAATGTAAATATCAATTGCGAGTAGATATGTTTTATTTATTTCATTGTCAATTGCCCTTACAGGAACTGTGATATAGACTATAGCAATTAAGCAATTATCTCACCTGGTCAAATTCCCGTTTCGCACACATTTTTTCGATACCTAATTTTCAAATGTGTGCAAAACGGGAACAAACCACTAAATATTCTAGGGGATTAAGAAATAAACAACAGCTTGGACAACCTTTAGAAATAAATAATAAGGAATGCTTTAGATGTCAATAAGGAATTGCTAAGTATGGGAACATATAAAATAAGAATAAAGTAAAATAAAGTAGACTATGAAAAAAAAGTTCATTTGGGGAATTAAGCTCAAGGGGAATAAGTAAATCAAGAATGCACAAAGTCCAAATGGCAGGATATGAGAAATGTTTATTAAAGATTGAATGTTAAATAATCCAATCTACACACGCAGGTAACAACATTAATGAGCAAGTCTTGTTCCTAACTGTAATTTAGAGAAAGGGGCCTAAACAGATGAATTAGAAATTTGTCTCCTAACACTCTACATGATTTCCTAGCTTCGCCCTACATCCTTTCAGTCCGAAGTCTCAAAGCTAACTCTCTTCTAAAAGAACTAATGTACAAGAATTAATTTCTCTATGAATTGCCTAAGGTAAAGTGGTCACTTAGGGCTAATCAAATAATTAAGTTATCAGTGTCATCCCTTTGATGTGAAGAAGTCAAAGTGGTTTTGTTTACCCTAACTAACACCTATGAGTGCCCAGTGCCATGAGCAGTGTCACTGACAATAAGGATTAACAATTACTGTGAAATCACTAAATATTCTAGGGGATTAAGAAATGAACAACAGCTTGGACAACCTTTAGAAATAAATAATAAGGAATGCTTAGATGTCAATAAGGAATTGCTAAGTATGGGAACATATAAAATAAGAATAAAGTAAAATAAAGTAGACTATGAAAATATATGCTAAAAGTTATCAAAAGTGAAATGGATGTCATTTCACTGGTGATAGATGTATCCATAGTAAATGTAGCAGTATGACCCAAGAGAACAGACACTAATCAAAGCTACATAGCCTATGTTATAATGTGATAAACATTCATCATTTATGTGAAAAACTTTTTTGTTCTTTCATAATAGAAAACCTTAAATAGCAAGTTATCCCACTGACACAGTTTACATTGTATTTTTCGGAGCACCTGTACATTTATCTTTTTAGTAGCAGGGAATAATGTCACTATGATCTGGGGGATTCCAACTGTAGTACAATATTATTTACTTGATGTATTTTAAGATATTTTTATATAATTTGCCTTGTAACACCAATGACAAAATTTTTTTGTACAAGCATATATCTCATCAAATTCATTGTTTTTAAAAGAGAACTTGTTAAGGAGCATAGCAGAAATTAAAATATGAATGTTGTTTTGAAAATTAACGGTGATTTTTGGAATAAAACATCAATATTATTGAAGATATTGTAGGTTAAAGACGTTGGAAAAATTTAATGACAACATAAATTCACTGAAATCTCATAACAAATAATATTTTTTTTATACTTTTAGCAGTAAAATTGTCGATTTATTTGTTCAACAATATAGGTTTAAGTTTCTAAAATCCAATGGTACTGTATATATTCCCCAGAACATTATTTTTCCCCCTTTAAATTGACACTGACACAAAAGGCTGCATATTTTGATAATGACCGTCCCATATATGTTAAGCAAATTATGTCTCCCCTTTCAAAGGGGAGACATATTGTTTTTGTCGACTTTCTTTTTCTTCTTCTTCTTCTTCTTCTTATTAAGGTCTTCCGTTTCCAACGGAAGACCTTATTGTTTTCGTTAGGTTTTTTTTGACCTATTATTTTTCTTGTTTTTTTTCCTGCACCAAATTTTTCAAAACCATATATATTAAAAACAATTTGACGGATTTTTACGAAATTTTCACAGATAGAAGGGAGTACCTAAAGCTATGCATATGCATCTTTTCGAATATGACGTCACTTCCGTTCGTCAACATCGTTCTATTTACTTTTTTCAAAAATTCCCTTTGTCCAGCAAATATTTAAAAAATGGTTGAAGATAGAAACTTCAAATTTTCAGCGATGATAGATCTACCTTTGGAAGGATGCCCTTAGGTTAAATGATTAACGTCCGTCACTTCCGATCGTCACCGGAAGGAAAGACAAAAAACGATTTTTTCAACTTTTTTCTTTTTTGATATTTTTATGTAGGGTTGATAGTGACCCTTTCACTGATTCAGAATATGTAATTTGTTTTAAAATTGAACGACGCATTCTCGAGATATCCAGCATCAAAGTTTTAAAGCGAGAGTCCGAATAACTCAGTCGTTAGAGTCGTGGACATGTGCCCTGGCGACCCGTGTTCAAGCCCCGAGTGCCGATATTTTTTTTACCGAAATGTATGACATTTTCAGATCTAACTAACGATGTTCTGAACCTTAACGGAATTTTTATTTTGGTTGATGACATCATTTCCGTTTTTGAGATATTGACATTTTAAGGAATTTTAGAGTGTTGGTTTGTGCAAGAGTGTTCTCATGACCTTCTTATGATATCGATTTCAAAATTTTAAGGATGATTAATAAAAGATTGTTAATTTGTACAAAAGCATTCATATTTGCCTAGCACAAGAATTACCGGAGCTTGATAGGGAACGAAAATTGAGATAAAAAAGCGTTGTAATTTTGCATGCTTTTCTTAGTGTATCTCTTTTCTCGCAATTATTTTGTTGAGACATTTTTTGAAATATTCTTATTTACAAGATCTTTTGTTTGACATCAAGAAAAAGGGCTGGTCATTTAAATTAGCGACCTAGAACCCTTGAAAGTTTTCACTTTATAACCCCAAAACGGTTAAGATTTAGATATTGCTGTCGCTGCAAATGTTGTTCATTATGATCTTATTAATTTCCTAACAATAATTTTTTGTTCGGGTATTGCTTAATATGAGTGTAATAAGGTTGTTACCACGTATTTTTATTTTATTTGGAAAAAACGGGGTATTTGTGCGCTGCAAATGTTGTTCATTGAAAAAGGCGTTTTATGTGATCTTGTCTATGTCATAAAATAGTTTAATGCTGAAAAGTAAAATTCATTTGTCGAACTTCAAACATTTGAAACCCACCACGTTGAGTGTACATTTACATAACACGGGCCGAGGAGATGCTGCGCTTGTGGACAACCGATTCAAATCACTGTAGTTAGGACACATGCTTCTCGTGTTTATACGTTATCACACATTCGAATGTTCATTGATTCTTTGTTAAATTATTTCAATTAAAAAATTACCGTTGATGACGTCATATCAAATTCTAAAAATCGGACGGAAGACCTCCTCGTTGCTCGCAACGAGATCGTGTCTAGTTCTTCTTATTAAGGTCTTCCGTTTCCAACGGAAGACCTTATTGTTTTTCTTCGGTTTTTTTTTCTCATTCTTCTCCTTTTTTTTTCTTACCGATTTTGTGTCAGCGATTACTCAGAAACTCTTTGATCAATTTTGATAAAATTTTCAGATCTTATTGATATTAATTTAAACTTGATCGGAAATTTTTTTGGTTGATGACGTCATTTCCGTTTTTGAAATATCGACGTTTTCTTGATTTTCAGAGGGGCGGCTTGTCCAAGAGAGTTATGAAAAACTATAAAAGATATTTAGTTCAAATTTTCAGGAATGATAGACAAAAGATTGTAGATATGTAATAAGACATTAATCACTTTCAGGCACAAAAGGCGCTAAAGCTCGGTAGGGCTCGAAAAATGAGATTAAAAAAGTGTTGTGATTTTGCCTGGTTTTCTTAGATTATCTTTTTTCTCACAAATATTTTGTTAAGACATGTAGAAGAAAAAAAATTTATATTTACAAGATCTTTTCTTTGACATCTAGAAAAAGGGGCTGGCCCCTCAAATTAAGGGCCTAGAACCCTTCAAAGTTTTTACTTTATAACTCAAAATTGGTTAAGATTTCAATATGGCTGTCGCTGCAAAAGTTGTTCATTATGATCTTATTAATGTCGTAACAATACTATTTTGTTCGGGTATTGCGTAATATGAGTGTAAAAAGCCAGACTTGTTACCATGTATTTGTGTTTTATTTGGCAAGTAAACGGGGTATTTGTGCGTATAACTGACATAAAGGATACCAGTTTATATACGGAAAGTGTTTAAACATTTTAGTTATTTTCTAGTGAAACACATTATGGATGAAAGAACTGTTTCTATGCAATTCATTTGAGTCGCATTTTAAATCTAGCTGTATTCCGAGCTGTGTATGTGAACAGTTACGTATCCACCCTTGCCCGCAGCCGAGGAAGTAGGTCACGACTGGACTAGCGAGCGGGTCTGCCGTTATCAAATACACAAGATTTGTGTCTTGCTGTAATGCACACATGAATTTTTATATGTAGCTGCAAACACAAAACTTCCGATTTTAGTGATTTTAATAGAAAATAAAAAAAGATTATACCTTTACCTACTACCATAGACAGTGTACTAGCTTGCATTCGGAAAGTGTTGAAACATTTTAATTCTTTTCAGGGGAAACACATTATGGGTAAAAGAATTACTTCTATGCAATGTATTTGAGTCGCATTTAAAATCTAGCTAGCTGTTTTCCGAGCTTCATGTATGTAAACAATTATACGTATCCGATCCTTGCCCGCGGCCGAGGAAATGGGTAGCGGCTGGACTAGCGAGAGGTCTACCGTTATCCAATACACAAGATATGCGCCTTACTGTAATACACACACGGGTTTATTTATTTTGCTGCAAACACAAAGAATTCAGATTTAAACGATATTAAAGAGTGAATGGAAAAAGATTAAACCATTACCTACGAAGTATTGCTTTTTTGCTCTCGTAATAAAAAAAATAGATTGTATGACTGTCATTGAACAAGGGGCGTTCTTTGTGATCTTGTCTATGTCATGAAATAGTTTTATTGTTGGAAAATAAAATTTAGTTATCAAACTGCAAACATTTCAAACCCACCACGTTGAGTGTACATTTTCATCACACGGGCCAAGGAGAAGCCGCGCTAGTGGACAGCCGATTCGCTGTAGGACACATGCTTCTCGTGTTTATACGTTATCACACATTTCAATGCTCTTTGATTCGTTGTTATTTTCATTTCCAATGATATCGGTTAACGATGCATCAAACCATTGATTTAAATCATAGTTCGTAAAATAAAGGAAAAAATCTGCCATCAATTAATATAATACGTTTTACAGTCGTACGATTTGAAATGTAAATGAATTCACCTGTTTCTATTTGTGACATTTTGCTGGTGAGAATTAAATGCATTACACTACCAATTTCAACAAAATATTGGCGATATTCACATAAGTATCTGTAATCTATGATAATGTGATTCTTCATTTGTCTAACAAAGTATTAGAATTTTTTATGAGTTGAGAGAGAGAGAGAGTTAAGCAGGATGTAGTAAGTAAAAGTTAAAATATATTTAAAAAGCGTTTGAGATAAGGCAGCTTAAGAAGTACAATTTTACATGCTTGCGGTAGGTGCGGGCACGATAAAACTAACCATTTTATAGAAGTTAAAAAATTATTTACATTCAGGCCGTAAAATAATAAGGGTCACAATATTGGTATAATAACGTCTTCTCAATGGTGGTCAGATTCATTAAAAAGCATACTCATTGCTGATTTTATTAATTTATTATTAATCAAATTTTATTTTTTTTTTGATTCTGAAAGAATATGTGAGTTATAAAAAGTTTATGTACACGTGCATTCATTGTAAATATTTTGATTGTATTCGGATAGTTAAAAATCGAGTAGAGAACACATGGTTAAAAATACTACTTAGTAGATTAATTATCTAATACAAATCGAATTGGCTTTAAAATTTGCATATTCAAGCACACTTAAATAGTTAATACATAAATTATATATATATATATTAATAAAACCGTCTGTATGCTGTATTATGTATTTGCTGTCTGATTAGGACTATTTTTCCCAAAAAAGAAGCGCTCGGCAATCGCGTAATTTTTTAAACGTTCTGTAAAGTACAACACCTGATTGGAGTACATGCTTATATATGTTTTTTTTTAAAATGTTATCGTTTAACTAAGCGAAATTGTAGATGTCATGGAGTCAATAGGCAAATCAAATTCGCCAACCAGGCAATAGCAGTTATCTAATGCCTATGATTGATAATTTTACACGGTAAATTAATACATGTCAATATGAATTTTAAAGCACTCCCTGCTCCCCTGTTAAAAGCTCCCGTTACCTGCATTCTTTTAATATACGATTTTTGTGCACACAGTTATTCGGAAATGGCTCAAATTTTGTTACACGAGCCCGATAAAAAGATGAAAGGATGACCCCTAAAATTTCTTTCCCAAATATTTCAAGAACGGTCTTAAATTTCAAACACTGGTTGAATAACATATAACTTATTTTGTACAAATTTATGTGCATGAATGACAATGTTCCTGTAACTTAACAAAAAATGACACTTTTTGAAATCTATAAGTTTCTGAATTCATCATTAAAATTAATAATGTTAGACGGCCCATGCAGCAAGTTTTTCTAGTCGAGTCTTTCGTTCAACAGCGAATCGATTGTAATCATTTCAGCGGGGTTTACAACAAGACGGTGAAACGACCACGAATTTTTACAGGTTTGGCTAAAAAGAGTTTAAAAGAGATGGATACAAAACACAGGTGCGATTATATCTTGTAGGAGATAAAAAATGATTAATCTATGTTTGCCAAAAATACAATTTTTTATCATAAGCGTTACTTTAACGTTTATATCCGCCGAATATTTCCATTTCCCTTTATTGTTTGGTGCCTGATTTGAAATAACGTTTCGAGGTATAAAATGTTGAGAAATTTCTTTAAGCTGCATGTTCCGATTTGTCGGCCATTACAGTATCAAATAATTTTCCTTGCAAACCAAATGAATGATCTTACAAAGTTATAGATGTATTTACACGGAATTGCTCTCCCTTCAACGTTAGAAATATTCAAAGTAAATAAAAATAAATTTTGGGCATACAAAAAAACCCTCAAAATACATCATTGGAATGTTTAAAAAAGGAAACTGTTGGGTTTCATCCTTCGAGTGATTGTGTTTATTCATCCTGCATGTTTTGCAATGATTATAAACAATGTAAACATAAAACCTATTAATGAACAAATGTACACTGCTTTATTTTTGTTTAAATAGTCATGCTGTATATTTCATATGTTATAATAGATTATATAAAAAAGACAGATGTCAAAGTCGTAATACAATCATGTTAGCTTCAACGTAAGGGGCCAGTTTAAACACGAGGCGAAATGTCGATTATTTTGTGGATATACACCAAAAATTGTCTAATCCGGCGGAGGGTGGTTCTGAAAAAAAAATGGCCGGATTAGGCAACATCCGGTTTAGAGGACATTGTTTGAAATTAATTTTAGTATTTAATGCAGTAGCTCCTGATCGTGTATTCTTGTAAAATTTTCAATTGTTCTGAAATATATTAGATTTCATCGATCTTATCTATACGGTACCAATTTTCATTTTAAATTATTTTTTTGAAACAATAAATCCATAACGGAATACATACGATGGAAATACTTTTTGAATCAAATCATCGTTATTGATAATTTTTCAAACATCCGATCTACCTGTAAAGTGCATGCTTAACCGTAAATTGTTAAACAAAACATTAACAAGTCAACAGGTGGCTGAAACACCTGATGGCGAGAACTGTTATGATACAGGGAAACAATGGATGAATATTGATATAATGAGAATTTTATTTTAAAAAAATAGCATTTTGACAGATCTAGAATAATATGCAACTCTGTACGTGTAGCCATACAACGGGGATAACAGACAATATCGGCAGTCTTACTCTCACAGTATCCTGAATCACGGCCTGAAAAAATGGGGTGAATTATAATCAAATTATCTAATTTTTGCAATTCATAACAAGACTTTACGGTATTAACTGAAATGAGTTGCTAGTTTGGATCTATATTTACAGTTATTTAAATCAATAGCAACGACAGTAAAATTGGTCGATAATTGAGCATTTAAAATATCTCGCAGAAGGCCGACCGATCGATAAGTAGACGGACTACGGGAGATAACTCTCACTAATTATAAGCAGTACGTTTTTTTCATTTCGCCGGTTTACAGAATAGACAGGATCGGGATTGCACAATTTTTTTAAAACAAAAATGATGGGAAAATGTCAAGGGGCTGAATAATGTCGCCGGATTGGGCAGCATGCCGTAATACACAACATCCGGATTCAACGAGTTTCAACATGTACATTATTTTTTTTATTTAAATATGGCTTAATTGACCGGGAAAACTACTGCAACGTATATTATTGCACACATACTTAGCATAACCATCGTTTAAAAGCATACAATTATTTTATTGAAAATTGGACCAAGCAGCTTTTACATTAAGATTTACATGTGTAAGACACTTTATTTGTCATGTGCATGATCATGTGCATTAATTATGTTCAATACCCGCTTATTCTCCAAAATGATCTACAATTCCATTCACAACTATGGTCATTCAAAATCACATGAATTAATCAAAATTTTAAATTTTGTGTCGATCTCAACTGTTATGTATCCAAGAAATCTATTGATTTTATCATGTGTTACGTAATTAGGTATTAACGTTTTTTAGGGGGTCAAACTTCATTCAGAAATTACTATTTTTCCTTCGTAAACATTCACAGGATCAAAAACAGATTTCCTACGGAGATTTATAATGGGGAATGTTTACATCTTTTCTCAATTCGGAAGTCTCACGGAATATCTAGCACAATTTTTCAAAGTTTTCATCCGGGCTTTATAATGGCCGATGCAATGCAAAATCCCCGTAGACATTCTTTTTTTAGCCGTGTATTGAAACCTGACAAGCTAGAGGGGACGTTACAAAAGGGAAATCTTGGGATTTGTTCATACTATCGAATGAACCTCGTCTGAATCAAGAGATATTTACAAATATCGAATAATTTGAGAAAATGTGTGGCAAAAATATCTTGGGACAGACTTTATGTATAATACGTTTATATATCCCAACAATATAATGATTTTCTCATGCGTTACCTAACTAGGGATATTAGGGGCCAGAGGTAAAATAGTTTAATCTTTTCTATTTCAATTGAAAAATTTTTTTCTATTTGAAAAAGCAACGTAAAAGAACTTATAAAAAGCATTACAGGAAAGCATTAGTTCTTCGCCCCTATTTCCATATCATGTTTTGTTGTCGATAATTAAAGTCGATGACGTCATTTCACCTTCTAAAAATCGGACGGAAGACCTCCTCGTTGCTCGCAACGAGATCGAGTCTAGTTCTTCTTATTCTTATTCTTCTTCATCCAAATTTGTCCAAGCCGTAACTTAAATACCCTTTGACATTAAGACTTCAAACTTAGAACATAGGTAGATGGTATTGAGAAGGAGTGCACGCCACCAAAATTTTTGACCTTGACCTATTTTCTTTTTCAAGGTCAAGCGTTTTATAAAAAATAGAGTTTGGACTATAACACAAGATTCCTTAAACATACAAACTTTTAACTTGTATCATAGATAGATGGTATATAGTCCAGTTGAACCTTACCAAAATTTTTGACATTGACCTTTAAATTTTATTTCAAGGTCAAATCAGAAAAAACGTCATTGTTCACCTCCTAAATATTCATTGACAGAAGGACTTCAAACTTTACACAAAGAACAATAATAATACACTGAGGTGTACTATTGATAAATATTTGACCTTGACCTTGTTTTACTCAAGGTCAATTTGAGAAAAAATAATTAAATTTTGTCTGGGTGGTACCTTAGATACCTTTTGACATTAAGACTTCAAACTTGGAACGAAGGTAGATGGTATTAAGAAAAAGTGCAGGCTATCAAAATTTTTGACCTTGACCTATTATCTTCTTCAAGGTAAAGCGTTTTATAAAAAATATAGTCCGGACCATAACACAAGACTCCTTAATCATACAATCTTTTAACTTGTATCATACATAGATGGTATATAGTCCAGTTCAACCTTACCAAAATGTTTGACCTTGACCTAAAAATTATATTTCAAGGTCAAATTAGAAAAAACTTCATTGTTCACCTCCTAAATATTCTTTGACAGAAGGACTTCAAACTTTACACGAAGAACAATTAGAATACACTGGGGTGTACAATTGATAAATATTTGACCTTGACCTTGTTTTACTCAAGGTCAACTTGAGAAAAAATAATTAAATTTTGTCTGGGTGATAATTTAGATACCTTTTGACATTAAGACTTCAAACTTGGAACGTAGGTAGATGGTATTGAGAAGAAATGCACGCCATCAAAATTTTTGACCTTGATTTATTATCTTCTTCAAGGTAAAGCGTTTTATAAAAAATATAGTCCGGACCATAACACAAGACTCCTTAATCATACAATCTTTTAACTTGTATCATACATAGATGGTATATAGTCCAGTACAACCTTACCAAAATGTTTGACCTTGACCTAAAAATTATATTTCAAGGTCAAATTAGAAAAAACTTCATTGTTCACCTCCTAAATATTCTTTGACAGAAGGACTTCAAACTTTACACAAAGATTAATTATAATACACTGAGGTGTACTATTGATTAATATTTGACCTTGACCTTGTTTTACTCAAGGTCAAATTAAGAAAAAATAATTAAATTTTGTCTGGGTGGTAACTTGGATAGCTTTTGACATTAAGGCTTCAAACTTGGAACATAGGTAGATGGTATTGAGAAGGAGTGCACGCCTCCATAATTTTTGACCTTGACCAATCTTGTGTCTCAAGTTAATTCATTTTCTAAACTGTATCATATATGGATGATATCTAACAAATAGCTGACTTCATTCTTTTTCACTTATTAAATTTGTCCCATATTACAATCCTTGGGGAGAAGGGGAGACATGTGTTTTTTTGTATAAAAAAACAATACCCACTAGTTTAATAACTTTGATTACTCTTTTGACTTTCTACATCGATATTCTGAAAGTATATACTTAATACGGTGACTTTCTTAATCATCGGTCATACTTTCACTATAGTAATCATTGATTGAAAATCGGCTTATCCCCCAATTAGGCTAGTCTAAGGATTTTTCTTGAATTTTGTCTAAAAATTAGCTATTTGGCCTATGCCCCACATCGACATATGCCCCGAAAAATACGGTATGCATAACCATTACCATTACTTTGTTTTAAAAAAGTAAAGCTAATAAAGAGTTTTTGCAAATGTTTCAAATATAAAACACTCTTTAACATATATCTACAGGTTCATGTTCAGTATCAGGTTCAAATTCAATGACTATATATACAAGAGTCATTCTTTATTTGCTCAATATATATCATCTTGTGGCATTATGAACATGCAACATATTACATATTAGGTAAAAAGATATTTATAGACATTAGGCATGATACAATGTCGACACAGAATTCATGCATAATAGAAAACACTTTATGGAATAATGTTGTGATAAAACTCATCCTATACCATATGTTTATTTTATTAAAAATCATAAATTGCATAAACAATTAACTAAGCTAGGGATAATTCAATATAAGATACTTAAATAGTAACTTCAATTCTTGTGATAAGCTATTTTACACTTACATTACGGTTCAAGTGCTATTTTGTTTATACAGGTCAGCCATGTTGGTCTTTATTTCAAAACATATTTCACTAGGGTTTACCTGATAGGTTTATCACCTGTAATTTTATCCAATAAGGTGTATGGTTACATTTCATGGTTGGCTGATCGTTTCTTTTGTGTACTCACACTATATAAAGGCGTGTTTCGAGTAGTTCGGCGGACTGCTCGCCTTGCGTCCACTGCTTATAGCAGCCTACTTCTCGGGTAAGCTCATCTTCCCGTTCGAAGCACTTTATACAGACTTCGGTATAAATTTTGATAAGGCACTGTTAAATAAAACTAATTCTTTTCTCTCAGAAATTTATCTTATTCAGACTAGGCGCCATAGTTTAATTATGTCTCCCCTTTCAAAGGGGAGACATATTGTTTTTGTCGACTTTCTTATTCTTATTCTTCTTATTATTCTACTGTTTCTTATTTTTTTTTTTTTTTTTCCCGCAGATTTTGTGCAGGCCATTTCTCGTACATTTGTTGTCTGATTGTTATGAAACTTTCAGGGTATGTAGACAATGTTTAGGTCTAGGGACGTTTTTTTCATATTTTTAAAATTCACTTCTGGTTACGAGTTATTGCCCTTAATTGAAAATTGGGGGGTCTTTTGTCCAGAGTTGATCTCAGGAACTACAAAAGATAGTTGCATGAAATTTAGCAGAATTGTTGGTAACATTTTAGTTTTGCTGGCATGAAAATTTTGGCAAAATGTTTTTTAGTTTTTAAGCTATTTGCCGGTAAAGTTTAAGGTTTTGGGGGGTCTGAAATTTTGTTGCTTTTTGTATAATAACCTTTAAACTAAAAATATTTTGTTAATACATATAGAACAAAAGTTGTTAAGAATAACGAGAGCTTTCATTTAAAATTAAGAAAAAAGGGCTGGCCCCTATAATTAGGGGTCAGCAGCTCATACATGTATTTTTCTGATAGCAAAAATCGTTATCATTTTATGAAAAAAAAATGAATTCAGTTATTGTTAATATATTAAATAATGTCATTTGGTATCAAATTTTAAAAGTTCTGTGCCCTATTTTTTTTCAAATTTCATAAAACAAATATGTGAGAATCGTACATGAACGAGTTAATATGTCTACATAGACATATGTCACCGGGTTCACAGGTGTGTGACTGTCAGTCAATATATCGGGTCTCAATAGCTCAGTGGTTGACCGCTGACCTAAAAATTATATTTCAAGGTCAAATTAGAAAAAACTTCATTGTTCACCTCCTAAATATTCTTTGACAGAAGGACTTCAAACTTTACACAAAACACAATTAGAATACACTGGGGTGTACAATTGATAAATATTTGACCTTGACCTTGTTTTACTCAAGGTCAACTTGAGAAAAATAATTAAAATTTTGTCTGGGTGATAATTTAGATACCTTTTGACATTAAGACTTCAAACTTGGAACGTAGGTAGATGGTATTGAGAAGAAATGCACGCCATCAAAATTTTGACCTTGATTTATTATCTTCTTCAAGGTAAAGCGTTTTATAAAAAATATAGTCCGGACCATAACACAAGACTCCTTAATCATACAATCTTTTAACTTGTATCATACATAGATGGTATATAGTCCAGTACAACCTTACCAAAATGTTTGACCTTGACCTAAAAATTATATTTCAAGGTCAAATTAGAAAAAACTTCATTGTTCACCTCCTAAATATTCTTTGACAGAAGGACTTCAAACTTTACACAAAGATTAATTATCAATACACTGAGGTGTACTATTGATTACTATTTGACCTTGACCTTGTTTTACTCAAGGTCAAATTAAGAAAAATAATTAAATTTTGTCTGGGTGGTAACTTGGATAGCTTTTGACATTAAGGCTTCAAACTTGGAACATAGGTAGATGGTATTGAGAAGGAGTGCACGCCTCCATAATTTTTGACCTTGACCAATCTTGTGTCTCAAGTTCATTCATTTTTCTAAACTGTATCATATATGGATGATATCTAACAAATAGCTGACTTCATTCTTTTTCACTTATTAAATTTGTCCCATATTACAATCCTTGGGGAGAAGGGGCGACATGTGTTTTTTTTGTATAAAAAACAATACCCACTAGTTTTAATAACTTTGATTACTCTTTTGACTTTCTACATCGATATTCTGAAAGTATATACTTAATACGGTGACTTTCTTAATCATCGGTCATACTTTCCACTATAGTAATCATTGATTGAAAATCGGCTTATCCCCCAATTAGGCTAGTCTAAGGATTTTTCTTGAATTTTGTCTAAAAATTAGCAATTTGGCCTATGCCCCACATCGACATATGCCCCGAAAAATACGGTATGCATAACCATACCATTACTTTGTTTTAAAAAAGTAAAGCTAATAAAGAGTTTTTGCAAATGTTTCAAATATAAAACACTCTTTAACATATATCTACAGGTTCATGTTCAGTATCAGGTTCAAATTCAATGACTATATATACAAGAGTCATTCTTTATTTGCTCAATATATATCACTCTTGTGGCATTATGAACATGCAACATATTACATATTAGGTAAAAAGATATTTATAGACATTAGGCATGATACAATGTCGACACAGAATTCATGCATAATAGAAAACACTTTTATGGAATAATGTTGTGATAAAACTCATCCTATACCCATATGTTATTTTATTAAAATCATAAATTGCATAAACAATTAACTAAGCTAGGGATAATTCAATATAAGATACTTAAATAGTAACTTCAATTCTTGTGATAAGCTATTTTACACTTACATTACGGTTCAAGTGCTATTTTGTTTATACAGGTCAGCCATGTTGGTCTTTATTTCAAACATATTTCACTAGGGTTTACCTGATAGGTTTATCACCTGTAATTTTATCCAATAAGGTGTATGGTTACATTTCATGGTTGGCTGATCGTTTCTTTTGTGTACTCACACTATATAAAGGCGTGTTTTCGAGTAGTTCGGCGGACTGCTCGCCTTGCGTCCACTGCTTATAGCAGCCTACTTCTCGGGTAAGCTCATCTTCCCGTTCGAAGCACTTTATACAGACTTCGGTATAAATTTTGATAAGGCACTGTTAAATAAACTAATTCTTTTCTCTCAGAAATTTATCTTTATTCAGACTAGGCGCCATAGTTTAATTATGTCTCCCCTTTCAAAGGGGAGACATATTGTTTTTGTCGACTTTCTTATTCTTATTCTTCTTATTAGGTTTTCCGTTTTCAACGGAAAACCCTCTGTATTCTACTGTTTCTTATTTTTTTTTTTTTTTTTTTCCCGCAGATTTGTGCAGGCCATTTCTCGTACATTTGTTGTCTGATTGTTATGAAACTTTCAGGGTATGTAGACAATGTTTAGGTCTAGGGATGTTTTTTTCATATTTTTAAAATTCACTTCTGGTTACGAGTTATTGCCCTTTAATTGAAAATTGGGGGGTCTTTTGTCCAGAGTTGATCTCAGGAACTACAAAAGATAGTTGCATGAAATTTAGCAGAATTGTTGGTAACATTTTAGTTTTGCTGGCATGAAAATTTTGGCAAATGTTTTTTTAGTTTTTAAGCTATTTGCCGGTAAAGTTTAAGGTTTTGGGGGGTCTGAAATTTTGTTGCTTTTTGTATAATAACCTTTAAACTAAAAATATTTTGTTAATACATATAGAACAAAAGTTGTTTAAGATAACGAGAGCTTTCATTTAAAATTAAGAAAAAAGGGCTGGCCCCTATAATTAGGGGTCAGCAGCTCATACATGTATTTTTCTGATAGCAAACTCGTTATCATTTTATGAAAAAAAAATGAATTCAGTTATTGTTAATATATTAAAATAATGTCATTTGGTATCAAATTTTAAAAGTTCTGTGCCCTATTTTTTTCAAATTTCATAAAAACAAATTGTGAGAATCGTACATGAACGAGTTATACTGTCTACATAGACACACAAGCGAACAAATGCCACTTTAAGGCCAGGCATTTACTGCATTTACGTTGTGTTGCGTCTTAGAAAATTGTTGTGATTCAGTTTCATTTTTTTTCATCTATATCATTTATGAATTCAAAGACACAACATTATTTTAAACGTCTATTGTGCAACTATTTGTCGGGGCGCCCCTGTTTGTAACCCGCGCGCAGCGCGCCGAATGTAAACAGTAACGAACGGCATTGTAGAAATGAGAGAGCCGTAATGCAGAAGAGAAGTTGTGTATTCTTTCGTTGTACACATGCATTTTCAAGTTACTGTGAAATATATGAACATGCACAGGGAACAATACTACATATTTGAATAAGGAGGGATATATTCTCGTGTGAATCGTTTACGAGGAAATTCTGACAGCCACACTTCTGTCGACCATGTCGACGGATGTTTATGTTTCCATTGATCAGCTGTTGATAAGCTACGAGTAATAAAGGGGAAAAGATGGACATTAAAGTGTGTGATCTATGTGGATGTTACTGAAGAAGGTGAGGATTTTTATTTCTTTTAAAGTTTCTTGTCTTAATAGTGGTTAAAATGTCAGCATGTTAACTGGTTAACATTTAGTCTATAGATGTACATGTAAGTAAGTGCACACTGTCACTGATGTATGTTATTTTTCTAGTCCAGACAATATAAATCCTTTTAACAGAATTGAATCCCAAATGTTTTACCTTTCACTTGTTTTTTTTTCTTTGAATCCTTTTTACCAGAATTTTGTGTAAATTTCAATTCAATTTATTGAGAAAATCCACATGTGGCGAAAGTCATACATACAGTATATACAAATATACATGTAGTTGGTACTGTACATAGATTTTCTTATGTTATGTGCATCACGTATGAATTTACAAATATATCTTGATGATTTAACATCTGCTGGGTTAAGAATTTTATAAGAATTACAGAGTTAGATGTTTTTGTTATGGTGTGGGTGTTTGTTTACTAACGTGTAATTTTTACATTGTTTACTGGATGTTTAGACTTGCTTGAGGTTCATGGGTGACTGGAAAGGATGACCAAATTTATCTATTTAAAAAAAAATCAGATTGTGAATTTTTAACTCAAAATTCAAAGCAGGGTCTAATTAGAAACATATGATCATATTCTTGTGCGGAAGACTCCAAATGTAGACATAAATACCCTGTAGACATACATGTAACATCAAGTAAATAAAATTGTATACTTCAGAGTTAAAACATGACTAAAAAGTCTTTAATATTTTTATGATGCCGATCAATGTATCATTAGAGAGGTTTAGCAGACCAACGGGTACCCGGTAGATGTACTTGTACATGTAGGTTACAAGTTAGAACTATGCGTACCACTCTACCAGTTCACATAATTTTTCTTGTTTAGCAGTTTTGATGTGTACTTGAATTGTCCTTGTTAATGTTTTAAATGTAATTTTTCATTTATATTCTCTTTTTTTAATCTGACTACTGGCAGTACTGGCATGCCAGCAGTTCCTGTCGAGGACCATTTCTGGCTGGTGCAATGTTACATCATATTTTCGTATATAATTTTATGTGTTGATAAAATGACGTAACAATGCACTGATGAAAAATGGTTCTCAACGATAACTGATCGCACGCCAATATTGATTAATTACAGACAAAAACTGAAGGTTGCAAGTGTTATTTTTTATTGAACATCATTGTTTAAAATAACTTTTTATATATGTGATGGTCAGACCGGTTTAAATACCAGTGTTCAGTTGGTAGAGCACCTGACTAGAGATTCAGGGGGCCCAGGTTTAATTCCTGGTTTGGTCCTTCATTATTTCTCCCATCCTGTTACAATATTAAGGCTTGGACGATTCTGTACTTAGCCGATTCGGTACATATCACGATACATGAGATGCGATACGATACATATAATGATACATTGCAACAAAATGAAAACATGAATAAGGGTTAAAAATTTATTCAATCTGTCGATGTATTACCGCATGTCCAAAGTTATTTTGATATATTTAAAATGAGCGTTGCACAATTTACAAATTACTTAAGTCTCATATACATTACTTTTTCATTAACAAGTAATCCAAAAGTTGTCCACACTCCAGATTTAGCTTCCTAACAGGTTTGACAACTTTACGGGGTTTTCGGCCATCTTTGTACTTTCATATTAGGCGCGCAGACTAAAAATAGCCGATATATGACGCTCAGATATTTTTGGAAGATAAAAAAAAGTTCGCATAGGTATCATAATGTATTAATGGTAAATGTAACAATCCAAATATCGTCAAAATAAATACCGTGGTGCATCGGTGGATCGTTCCATCCCTATACAATATTGGTATTGTAACCAACCCCTGGAACTGACAGGTTAACTCCTGCCAGGGGAAAAGCCAGGGGTGATCTTTGAGGGTGAAGATCATTTAAGGGGGGGGGGGGGGAATGTGACGGTCAGACTGGTTTGAATACCGGTGCCAGATACATGTAGCTCAGTTGGTAGAGCACTTGACTAGAGATTCAGAGGGCAAGGTTCGAATCCCAGTCTGTTTTGTCATTATTTCTCCCATCTTGTACATATATATCAGATATATTACAGATGATTATAAGAGTCATCACCCTTACCAAAATATAAGGCCTCTGGCAAACAGTTGCCGCAAATTTGCAGAGAGTTTGTTGCAAATTTGCGACAAACAGTTGCCGCAAATTTGCGGCAAGTTCAGAATTCGTATGCAAATTAGCTTCTGGCAAACTGTTTGCAGCAAAATTGCGGCAAGTTCAGAATTCGTATGCAAATTAGCTTCTGGGAAACTGTTTGCGGCAAATTTGCCGCAAGTTCAGAATTCGTATGCAAATTAGCTTCTGGCAGACTGTTTGCGGCAAATTTGCAGCAAGTTCAGAATTTGTATGCAAATAAGCTTGCGGCAAATTTGCTGCAAACTGTTTGCCGCAAGCTTATTTGCATACAAATTAGCTTCCGGCAAACAGTTTGCGGCAAATTTGCCGCAAGCTTACAGATAAACATAGCAACTTTAAGATAATACAACATAAGAAAAACAATTAATAAACACTAATAATCATTTAATTATGAGTTACTAATACATGTACTATGCTTTTCAATCAATTAACAAATAACTTCTACTGGTGATTAACAAAGATGTTTAACTTAAACAGTTGCAGCAAAATTAGAGATAAAGGACACAAGTAATTAACATTTTATAAATTTCAAAAATGAACACAAAAATGATGAACAAACCATAATGAAATTTGACAAATAGTACTCAACCGATAGGTGATGATTTGTTGCTGCAGTTCGATAAACTTGAATGCAGTTTGATCACAACATGCATGCACAGATGGACTTGTACAAAAGTTCACAATGAGCGAAGTTCAAACCATATAGTTCACAATTAAGCCCTGCACGGTCACTGGTCATGTTACAATTAATCACGGATTCTTTAAGGCATTCTCGGTGTCTTTTTTATGACAGTCTCCTGTACGCGCTCTCCGATGTAATTTCACACATAAACAATATCACACAAATATCCGATGCCCACAATAGAATGGTCAGACTTCGGCACTGTTGTTTATATGCTTTTCTACGTAAGTCTTACACAAATTCTGTCTTCACTCTTTTTTGGTTGCATCATTTGATCATAAAATCAGCGAGTTCATGCATGGTTTTCTTTAGGTCTGTGTAACCCAGTCACCAGGGCAGACACCTATTGGGAAGATAAATGGATTTCATATAAGCACAATTGTTTTCAAATTAAAGCAGTTTCTAAGAAAAACAAGTTAGCCTATCATATACTTACTCAATCTAATAATCTATATAAAGCTACAAATTTGCACTAGGCCTACTCTTACTCCGACTCTGTGAGTAGAACATGAATTCTTTTATTTAGGTAATAAAAATGTAAAGCATATAAAATGTACTTATACACTATGTAATGATAATTTCCTAAATTTGGCGTTGTTTAAATAAATTTCAAATTTAAATTATTTGTTCATGCATCACAGCGATGTCAATAACGAGCGTTTCTGCTTGATTCGACACCTGCATTGTCATAGGGACGACCTTATACTGTTAAACTCATTGTAAAAGTCTTTCGTTTTATATTCCAATAACTGTTTAAACTGCCATTCAACGAATATATTTTCATTACTTCACTTACTTTTTCAAAAACGTGCTCATGATCATGCAGATGATGCATGCAGTGGCCTTGGGTGTTGACTGTTGAGACTCGATTCATTTACTTATATTTGTCCTCTGTTTAGCCGTGGATTTTCCAGAAGTAAACACCCCATTGACATTGTTTCTTTTACCTTGTGCACAGCCTTATTCCCTTATTTTCATTCATTTTATCATCTCGGTGATGGCAGACAACATGGCAGCATCGAATGTGAAAATTGGCGGCTAGCTATTGATCGACCAATCAGCGCGCGCGTAGCTTAACATTGAAACAAAAGTAAAAGTAGAAACAAACACTGAACAGCATAACGTTACGGAAAATTCTTCAATCTACATGATTCAACATCAAGCGGTTTAGATACTCAAATCTAAGCTGACTGATATTTGAACGTAGGAAAAAAGAATATATCATTACAAAAGAACAGACAGGTTGGTGTTCACATAATACCTGGGGGGGGGGGGGGGGGGGGTCATTATGAAGCATCATGCGATTAAAGTTGATCTTATTTTCGTAATAATAAACATTTTTATCGAGACTATCTTAGAATAAAACTTAATTCCGAAAATATTAATTAGATTTATTTTTTCTCTATACAAATATACAAAATTATAAAAGCAATTCATTATAATTGACAGTCTTTAAGTTGTGCTGAATGTGTATGAAATTGTATAAGTCTTATTTTCTTATTTCTGGTAAAGCTTTGGCAAGCTCAGGAAGTAAGAAAAACAGAGAAAAAAGAAGAAATGTTTGTGGTAAACTTCTGGCAAATTTTTAAGAGTTTGCCAAAAGTTTACCACTTCTGGCGAAGAAGCTGCAAACATAATTGGGTGTCTAGTAAACTTCTGGCAAAATAAAAGAGGTTACCAGAAGTTTGCTACTACTGGCAAAGATCGGCAAACAAGTTCTAAAGTTTTCTGGTAAACTAATCAGTTTGCCGAAAATTTGCGGCAAGTTTGCTGCAAATTTGCCGCAAACAATTCATTTTGGTAAGGGCACATGTTTTGCAAGATGCAATAATTGTATTAAACGTTTACTTTACAACACAATACATTTAAGTGAATATTTATGTCTCTTGATATTATTTGGTGTGGTGTTCTTGACAGCATCGCATTCAAGTCAGTGTCAGCTACATTATGCATAAACAATTTTACCCACTCCTAAACCACAAACTTTCTTATTAGTGGATTCAGCTTACAGCTGAACTTATCAGAGAATGAAAAATTCATCGAGTTACTTTCAACTGTTGGAATTTGGGTATTTTTTAAAAATGTATACTTGTGACAAAACATATAATTATGTGGTACATACAGCTGTAGCTTTATGAAGAAAATTTGGGTTAGACATGTATATAGCTGCCATGCAAGTAAATGATATTTACTAAAACTTCCAATTTATGACGCACGAAATATACGCTACTTTTATAAAGATTGACATACATTTAATGTAACACATTCTGTGAAAAATAATCTATTAAAAATTCTTTATTAAGTTTACTCATACATGTTTTATGCTTATTACACATAGTTTGTTTTTAAAACATGTAATTTAAAAGAAAAGAAACCAAAACCCTCGCCAAATTTATTTGCAAAAAAAAAAAAAACCGGTAGAATTGATAAAACATGGTATACCAGAAAGAAATACATACATGTACTTTGACGCTGTTCAGATGGGTAATATTCCTTTGTAATTTTCGAATTGAAATTTTTGACTGTTGCACTACAAGAAATAAACTCTAGCTCTCTTTCTCTCTCAAACTCTCTCTCAATCTGATAAGTGTCTGTACCTAAGAAATTTTTTTAATATTATATTATGACTTGATATGCAAATTTTTGATCTTGTACTGCCTAAATGTTATGTCATGTATTGGGATATGTACCGGTAATACTTATTACACTGCATGGTCAGTGTATTTTTTCCAGAAATACTATGCATATGTTACTGTAAACACAGCTATTACTAGTACATGTATGTAAACACAGCTAATTCTTTTTTTTATTTCAGCTCAAAACGGACTCTTGTTACCACATGGCACCACATGGCTTTTACCTGTTGATTGTTGTGGGTCAGCGCTTGAGGTTAACCTGTCACCTCTATCCACATGCATATTCCTTGTGTTCTACAGACTATTTACCGGTAATTCAAATTAAATCGGATAATGCAAGAACAATAATGGAACTTGATGAAAGCATCATCCCATGTTGTGGTTTGTGTTTGATAAGAAATTATGAAAAACAAAATTAAGGCTGTTTAAAGAAATTCATAATTGTTGTGAAGATTTGTTTTTCAATAAAAGTATGCAATTATGTTTCCTTTATTTTTTATTTCATAAAGATATTAAGATGTGTTTACATAACTGAAAAATCAACCCCCCCCCATCCAATTGTCTGCATTAAGATTACATGTAGGATATGTAAATGTACATTTGACTTTGAAATAACATCTGCTATGATAATTACTTTTGAAATGAACAAGAAACAACCTATTTATACCTTTCTAAGGTATATATGCATAAAAAAGGAGAAAAACGTCAAATTTTGAACATTTTTCATGGAAATCAACTCTGTCTCCAGCTACCTGGGTGTTTGAATTTTATTTTAATTTAAGGCAGATGTCTAACTTGTAGGTTGTATATTACTGTTTTAGCATGGTTAGAAGGAGACTAGAAATCAAAATTGATTAGATATTCACTAAATATTCACTTTTTTCATAAAAACAAGAAATCACAAGCAGGACAGCTGTCTATTTGTTAATTAAAATGGTGTAAATCATAAAATAAACAAATAAAGATCAAAATTTAGAATCATTGATGATTGTTTTCAAATATGTGTGAGAAATGACTCAAGGAAATTGCCATAAGTTTCATAAAATTAGGTAAAACATTTCAAACCATTACTTTTTGTGAAAATCAAAAGATGGGGGGGGGGGGGGTATACATGTAAGGGCATTTCTAAGTGATGTGAAGCTTTTTATCAACAATTGACCTCTAAAAGGTCAGGTAAAGATGTTTTACTATGGAGAACCCTATAAATCTGTGTTTACTAAAGGAAATTGGAAATGGTGGGTTCACTTAAATGGCCATATTTTTATTAAACCTCAATGGAATTGGCAATATGTGGTATTCTTTTTCTCAGAATTGCATTAGCTTTCTTATTCTAAGACAAACCGTCTTTTCATAAAATGTTAGTGTATTAAGTTAAAGGTACAAGGAACAGTTTCGAATAAAGTACGGTCAATATTTTTGTAAAATTGAGAGTGACTGTACTTGAAGGTTTATCAGTGTTGCGTAGATTCATGAAATGAATTTTAATGATTATCATTAGTCAGAGGGATGTCTCTTGTTGGAATTGGTAAGCAATATTAAGGCCCTCTTGTTGGAATTGGTAAGCAATATCAAGGCCCCTAATTTTAAGTACATGAGAAGCAGTAAATAAATAAATTGTGAAACTTGCGGCTATGACTGTTGTGTTGACTTTACACAGTGAAATTGAAGGTTACAAACACAGGTTATATAACATAAAATGTAGGTGGATGGGATATTATATACCTATTTACTGGGTATGAGGACAATAGCAAGTTTATTGTCCCCCAAGACAGCAACTATTTCAAAAGCAAAGCCAAGGGAAATAGTTGCTGTGGAGTGGGACAATAAACTTGCAATTGTCCGAATAGTCAGTTAATTTGTATTTTATTATACCAAAGAAAACTTTATTTGTCAGCGATACAGAATTTCTTGATGATAAACAAATTAGAGTTATCAAACTTTGTATTTAATGCAGCGATCTGATTAGGTCAGAGGTGTTCCTAGTTTAAAAAGGAGGGAAATCGAATTCTGCTGATGAATGGTTTTGATGACTATTCACCATGGGCATATAGCATGGATAATATTTCAAATTAGATAAAAAAGCATGTTTATGTGGGCGCCTTCTAGTTATCAGTTGATGTCCGTCTGTCCATCCGAGATTGCTTGACCGGAGCATAGCTTCTCTCCCCTTGGCCCAATCTGGCTCATACCTCATCCACAGGGTTCCTTTGTGTAAAGGATGTGCAGTGACCTTGAACCATGTTCTTAGGTATAAGGTTAAGGTCATAGCAGAATTATATATATATATAATCCTGTCTGGGGCATATCTTCTCTCCCCTTGGTCCAATCTGGCTAATACTCGCAGAGTGTCTCTATGGTTAAATGATGTGCAGTGACCTTGAATGAAATTTCTAGGTAAATGGTGAAGATCATATCGGATCATTCAAAAATCCTTTTTTCAGAGCTTCACATAAGCAGAGCTTTTGAGTAAAGGGTGTGTAGTGACCTTGAACCTATTTTCAAGGTAAACTGTGAAGGTCATAGCAGAATTATATTTAAAAAATCCTTGTCCGGAGTATATCTTCTCTCCCTTTGCTCCAATCAGGCTCATACTTCACTCACATGATGCCTCTGATCAAAGGATTTGCAATGACCTCGAATGATATTTGTAATCAAGTGTCAAGGTCATATCAGATCACACAAATATCCATATATTTTAAGAGCACACATATACTCTACTTTAAGCCCCTATTTGGCTAATATTTTACCTAAACAGAGCTAATTGGTTAATGGCGTACAATGACCTTGAACCAAGTCAATGTGAAGGTCATAGCAGATCTTTTTAAAATTAGTTTTAGACTAGATTATTTCCAAGATATGCTTAATCTTGGTCAGATTGCACAAAATGCCTGTATGTTAGGGGGAATGAAATTGATCTAGAAGTTCTATGCCAGCTGGAAAAAATTCAATTTATAGGTCAAGGTCAAAGCAAAATTCTCTTAAATAACATCAGTGGGGCCCTTTGAAATGTTCACCATTTCAATGTTGTCTGGTTCATTGTAATTTTACATAGAAAATATTCACAGAGGTATAATAAAGAAAAACTATACATCAATTAGTTTCTGACAATTGATGATGCAACAAGCACACATTACGAAAGGTCAACTCTTTGAAAAGCAATGAAGAGGAAAAGTTGCTCAAAATTATGTTTTAAACAAAATTTTTGGTTGGTGGCCCTGTTAAGGCCATCCGAGTTTAAGGGTTCGGTCCCTAAAACACAGTGTTTCAGATATAACTTGAACGGTCAACAATTCTTGAACACTTGTTGAACAAAATATGTTTATATTTACGAGACCTTTTATTTGATATCAAAAATATGACTGGTCCCTCAAGTTAGGGGCTAGCAAGGCTCAAAAGCTTAACTTTTTCCGGAGCAATATTTTGTCATTAATCATAAATGCTGAAAGAGCTTATCAACCTCAATTTAAAACTGAAATCCACTGGGATATAAGCATTAAAAAATTGATTTTTACAGAAATTTTAATTTTGCATTCTGGATTAGTATTAGATTAGTATTAGTAAAAGTTAGTAATAGATATTAGTAATAGATATTAGTTCAAGGTAAAGTTAACTTGTACCTTAAATGTAGTTTATATCAATTTTTTAAGTCGTACTTAAACACATTCGGATTTTTTGTTAAGTCGTTCTTGAAATGGTTAAGGTTTTTTGTTAATTCATACTAAATACCATTCGGGTTTTGTTAAGTCATACCAAGAATCATTCGATTTTTTTTTATCTTTTTGTATTTGAGTTACTTTTGTTACTAGATTAAGAACTCTGCTTCTTAGAGGTACTTCTAGCGTTACTTTCGACATTAAAGGAAAACCCACTCGTTGCTCTGCAACGAGCTTTGCTCTAGTTAGGGTCTTCCGTCTTCAGCGGAAGACCCTTCTATTATTCTATTGTTTCTTTTTCAATTTTATTATTATTATTCTTTTTTTCCTTACACATTTTGTGCAGGCGATTTCTCAGAAATGGCTGATTCGATTTCCTTCAAATTTTCACTGATGATGCCTCGTTATATGAAGTTTGTATCCCCTGTGAGATTTTTTCAAAATTCACTTCCGGTCGGAAGTAATCGTCAATAAACGATTTTTTAAAGTCAATTTTGTCTGTCAAGTTTCTCAAAAACGAGTAAAGATATAGGTCTGAAATTTTCAGAGATCATAGATCCACCGTTTTTCTGGCGCACCTCGGTCAAGAGAATGTCTGCCGTCACTTCAGGTCGTCACCGGAAGGAATTTTGAAAAATTGAATTTTTCGACTTTTTTATTTTTGAATATTTTTCTTTGAAATTTTTACACCTTATAGTGACCCTCTTACTGATTTAGAATATGTATTTTGTTTTAAAGCTCAGTCGATATAGTCGTGGACATGGCCCAGGCGACCCGGGTTCAAGCCCGGAGTGCCGAAATTTTTTTTTTTTACTGTTTTTCGCTTAGATGTACAGTTTTATCTTTGGATTCATAAGTTTGATCTAATCTATTCAAAAATCGGACGGAAGACCCACTCGTTGCTCGCAACGAGATCGAATCTAGTCTTCTTATTCTTCTTCTTCTTCATCCAAATTTGTCCAGGCCGTAACTTAAATACCCTTTGACATTAAGACTTCAAACTTAAAACATAGGTAGATGGTATTGAAAAGGAGTGCACGCCACCAAAAGTTTTGACCTTGACTTATTTTCTTTTTCAAGGTCAAACTTTTTATAAAAAACATTGTTCGAACCATAACACAAGACTCCTTTAACTTACAGACTTTTAACTTGTATCATAGATAGATGGTATATAACCTAGTTGAACCTTACAAAAAATTTTGACCTTGACCTAGAATTATTATTTCAAAGTCATATTAGAAAAAACTTCATTGTTCAACTTCTGAATATACTTTGACAGAAGGACTTCAAACTTTAAACAAAGAACAATAATAATACACTTAGGTGTACTATTGAATAATATTTGACCTTGACCTTGTTTTACTCAAGGTCAAATTAATTAGAAAAAAATAAGAAAATTTTGTCTGGATCATAACTTTAATACCCTTTGACATTAAGACTTCAAACTTGGAACATAGGTAGATGGTAATGAGAAGGAGTGCACGTCACCAAAAGTTTTGATCTTTACCTATTTTGCTCTTCAATGTCAAGCTTTTCATAAAAAATATTGTTCGGACCATAACACAAGACTCCTTTAACATACACACTTTTAACTTGTATCATAGATAGATGGTATATAACCTAGTTGAACCTTACCAAAAATTTTGACCTTGACCTAGAATTATTATTTCAAGGTCATATTAGAAAAAACTTCATTGTTCAACTTCTGAATATACTTTGACAGAAGTACTTCAAACTTTAAACAAAGAACAATAATAATACACTTAGGTGTACTATTTAATAATAATATTTGACCTTGACCTTGTTTTACTCAAGGTCAAATTAATAGAAAAAAATAAGAAAATTTTGTCTGGATCATAACTTTAATACCCTTTGACATTAAGACTTCAAACTTGGAACATAGGTAGATGGTAATGAGAAGGAGTGCACGTCACCAAAAGTTTTGATCTTTACCTATTTTGCTCTTCAATGTCAAGCTTTTCATAAAAAATATTGTTCGGACCATAACACAAGACTCCTTTAACATACACACTTTTAACTTGTATCAGATATAGATGGTATATAACCTAGTTGAACCTTACCAAAATTTTTGACCTTGACCTAGAATTTTTATTTCAAGGTCAAATTAGAAAAAACTTCATTGTTCAACTCCTGAATATACTTTGACAGAAGTACTTCAAACTTTAAACAAAGAACAATAATAATACACGTAGGTGTACTATTGATTTATATATGACCTTGACCATGTTTTACTCAAGGTCAAATTAATTTTGTCTGGGTCTGGGTAACATATAGCTGACATCATTCTTATTCAATTGTTAAATTTGCCCCATATAACAATCCTTGGGGAGAAGGGGAGACATGTGTTTTTTTGTAAAAAAAACAATACCCACTAGTTAATATTTTGAATTTCGAGCCCGATATAAATTAGAATAAAAACGTGTAGGAATTTGTTCATGTTTCTTATTTAAACTCTAAAGTGAAATTTGTAATATTTTCATGGTTAATTTTTGTTTCATTGATTTGTTCATCTGGAGGTACCAGTTTCTCATCTACATTCATCTGTTGCAAATAAATTTGTTATTAATTTAAAACTTTGATTTTTGTTGACTTCATTTATTTTTGCTGACTACTAATCAGCAATTAGGGATAAGTAGTAGTCATCCCCGTACCCGACTGTCCCAAGAGCAGGATTTATCCCCCTCTTGGGGTAGCAGTCTTATTACAATGTTGCCGTTGTTAAAAAGCTAAATAGACATATTTCCCCAGATTACACAAATTTTTATAATTTTGGACACTTGTATTGTATTGTATTAATTTATAAACAGAGGGTTTCTTTATGCTGAGGACACTTTAACACAAAAGATTGCTGTTGCACTTTATGATCAAAGTTTCAAAGGTTTCATCTTTTAACTGCATCCTATTAGTTTGAAATCTTCCCAGCTATACTAAATAAACGTCTACAGGAGCAGTGGAAGCTGGGACTGAAAGATTGTTTGACAATCTTTATCTTAGGATATATTAAGTGCAAAAATAGAAAAAATACTCTAATCTTGTATTTTCTATCAGTCCAAACTAATGTACTTAATGCCCCAGTCACACATTCACGGATCAACTCCACAGTTGACACCGGAAAATCAAATAATCGTTAATGCCCCAGTCACACATTCACAGATCAACTCCTAGGTTCTACTACAGAATATTTTCCACGGTTGACACCGGAAAATCTAATGATACGGAGTTAGTACGGATACACTACGGACTGTATACAAATTGATACATACGAATTACTACGGATTTATACAGACTTCTGCGTTCTAAAACGTTTTGGTAAGATTTTCTAAGGAAGTACTACGGTGGTTTCATCCGTAGTGGAATTTTGAACATGTTCAAAAATTGTCGCAGCTGTACAAGTATTGCTACGTTTGGATATGATAAAAAACGGAAAAGCCACGGGTCAATACATATCGCCACAAATGATTCCGGATCGCTTCCATAGCTAATCCGGCATTTAATCCGTGAATGTGTGACTGCCTCATAATATCATACAACAGAGAGAGAGAGAGAGAGAGAGAGAGAGAGTAAATTATTTTCAAATGGGTTATAATATTGGAAGTGATTTTGATTTTCATCATGGATGGATAGTTTATTCCAGGTGCATGTCTGTCCTCTATTCTATTGGGACATGGCGTAGGGAAGGGGATTGGGGTGTTTAGCACTTCTGATAACAATAAATTGTTTTGATACTTAGGTTATCCTGGGGGCCTAGTGTGTTGTTGACACATCTTTATTGAAGTGCAAACTACTTGGAGTAAATTGTTTAAATGATTTAAAACTCTAAATAACAACACTCATAAAAATGTTAAGAAACTGTGTTGTTATATCTAGTAATATGAGCAATTTAAAAATGAATTTTTATAAATCTTTTTTAATAATACATCTAAAACATTTTTATTTCAAGAATTATTTCTTTCTTCTTTATAATAAAATTATTCAAATTCAGTTTCAGCCATTCATTTAAGCTTCACATTTTTTAAAGTGAACATTTACAAATAAGCATAGTAATGCAAAGTAATGCCATGTAATGTCAGCATTACACTAAATTTTGGAAAGAAATGAAATACTATACATTACCATTACTTGTAATGCTAATTTTGTGGCATTACACATTACTTTGAAGACATGTAGTGCATTGCAATGCATTACCATTACATTTAGCATTACCCCAAGCCTGTTATGATTATATATTTACATTTTCCAGTGTCTTTGCCTGTGATAACTCTACGTATTGATTTTGTACTATATAACTCATAAAGCCAAATTGAGGCACTTGCGGGTTTGCTTATTTACATTTAAATATTTAATTGTACAATGGTTTAAAATTTTATAAATATATTAAGTAATAACGAATCATTCTTAAAATATTATGAGGTGATAATTTCGGTCAGGGCGTGATCAAATCTATCATAAAGCCCTTCGGGCTTTATTGGATTTGATCATGCCCCGATCAAAATTATCACGTCATAATACTCAAAGAATGATATTCCTTATTCCGTATAGATTTGCATTAATTTGGGTAAATAAGTCTGTCGTGCAATGTTGTACGTTTGCACATTTAAACATGTAAAGGCCTACTAATACCATGCTGCGTAGTATTTAATCCATAAAACCTATCTTTGTTAATCATAATCAAAATTTGATGAAATTATCTGTAATCATTTTAGTAGATATTAACAATTGTATTTATCTATTTATATATTGAAACAGTAGAATATTTTGTTTTGGGTAGGGTTGATATTGAATGTTTGAAAGGGGGGGGGGGGGTTTGATCTTTAGGTTATACAAATGTGTTGTGCATGAATATGTATAGTTGTCTGTCTGTTTGTCTGTCTCTCCCTCTCTCTTTCTCTCTCCTCTGTCTCTCTCTCTCTGAGTTTAAAACATATGGCTGCTTGAAATTGCAAATGTTGGGGATAGTCTGTTTGATACATGTAAAATTAAATTCAAAACCTTTCATTTTAGATACCATGTGATTTGAAATGGTCCTGGTCGAACTTCATCAAAGACCCACAACAGTGAGACACACTTGATGTAAGTAAAATTTATTTTCTTAACAATGATGTTTAATTACACTTGTCCAAATTTAAAAGAGGGAACCTGCGAAAACTATATACCAAGTCTTTGACATGCAGATGATTTAGAATATTAAATATAGGGAAACTATATATTGATTATACATATTTCACAGAATTATTGGGTATTTTTTGTTCTTCTAGATTTTGAACTCTAGTTAATTGTAGACTCTTTTTCATTGGATATGTTTTTCTTTAAAGGTATATGTGGCGTATTTTTGATGAATAACATTAGGGAGATCTGATTATTTGCTTCATTACTTTGTTCAAAGATAGGACTTTCACGTTAATTATGTTGTCTAAGTCAATCGCATAACAAAGATACGATAAATAAAAGAAGTGTATTTTATTTTTTACCGGCACGCAAAAAAATACAAACGATTTGAATAAACCCCGCCTTTAAATGGGTCACGTGACATCCTTCTCGGTCTGTCAACAATAATGGCGACAACGAGAAAGCGGGGCAGACCGATAAGTTTGACGGATTCAGCAAGAAAAGAGAGAAAAAGACAGGCTGACAAAGACAGAAACAAAGGAAAGATCTTTATCGGAGACAACATTGAAAGGTGGAATCGATTGAAATCCGAATTAAACCTAAACTACCACCATGAAGTTGCAGGGGTCCTGCTGGACAGGTTCGTGTACATGATATGCCTATTCCATTTATTTGTTTTCTTTCTAAGAACAAATAGATTTCCGTACAGAGAAATTTTTTGAGATAGGAAAAATATCAAATATCAAATACATCGCATACCTCTGAAGCATTGTAACATCAATATTTGTAAGCGTTTTAAAACGATATTTTCTTTTGATGAGATGATGGGGCCCCCAAAGGGGCCGTGCAGTTTTATAAACAAGTCTTGTACTTGTATATCTTGTATGGTATCGTTCTCGTATGATATTACCTATAATATATAGGAAAATTGTTGTTGTTTTTTTTTGGATATGTTGAGATTGATGTTCATTATGAAGTATTAGATTTTGATTACATTGTAGATATGAAGCTGGACAATCAACTATGACAGTTGCTTCATCAACCCCTCTGGTGAAAAGTTCCCAATTGCTTAAAATTCCACATGGAATCTCAGATATATCATCTGGGGAATCTGGGAAACAAGCAACAGATAGGTAAGTTGACCAAAAAGTATGGTATATGTATTTTTTAAAAATTATTTATAGGCTATCTATTACCAATACCTATACCTGCGATATGACAGTTTTCATTAATTGATCGACAAGGCAATACTGTAAATGTATTTTGTTTTATAAAATACAAAATGTGTTTATGTACTATGCAGGATACAACAAATCAATAATGAATGTGCACAATAAAAATGCATTTGTTGCCAATATAGTAATATGGCTATTAGGTACCAGCTTCAGGTTGAGAAGATTGTATGCATGAAATATAAGTACTTGTGTACCCAGTAGTAGTATTAATATTTTCTTTTTTAGTGCTTTGTCAGGGGTCGAAGAATTGGAGATGGGACCGTCAACAAGGTACTGTGGTGATTTATGGACTCCATTCAATTTGATACCCTGTACATGTGATAACAGTGGTTTAGTGATGATATGATTATATGATTTTATAATGCAGCAAAAAGGCAAAGGGAAAATTTTCCTCATCTTTCTTGGATCCATTACAGTAAGTATAGTATGTCTATATGTTGAAGCAAGGTATCAATGATTGTTTATAGCAATGTATACTCTATACATATTTTGCTAATTGTTATGTTTGTGAGCTTCAAAGCTTATTCCTATTATTCAGATTAAGCATTGACATAACAGAGGAATCCGGTGATGAGGATAGTGATGGATCTGAATACCAGCCGAGTTTCAACATGTCTTTGGGGTAAATGCAATGTTTTACCCTGAATGAATATTTTTCTACATGAAATTTAAATAGAAATTGATTTCTATTTTGTACATTCATAGTGTAGACGATACATTGTAACATTTCTGTTGTACTGCCTTTTGTAATCAAATTATACCATTCTAGGCCAATGGAGATCACAGATATTGAAGACTGCCCAGGCATGGGATGTGTATTACCGGAAGATAACACAGAAGATGACGAGGAAGAAGAAGAAGAGACAGATTTTGGAGGGGGATCATCAGTTCTGCAAGTGTTGAATGCTGATGAGATACCAGAACAATTGACTGAAAATACCACAGCCCTTGTGTACCTAAATCAGCTGAGAGTTTTGGCAAACATGAAGGTTACAAAGTGCTGTCAAGTGAAAGGTTGTGGAGAAGACCTAGATATTAGTGTTCATCATGTTGGATCAGCTGTTTATTTGAAATGGGTAATATTATTGTGATATCCAATGGCATTTTTGTAGAAATATCTAATATTTTGTTATATAAGGTTCAAATTAATGATTCCTTATTCTTACAATGGTATATTAAAAACATATTTCTTTTTCAGATTTGTTGCAACTCTCATGAAGCTGAGAAATGGTGTTCTCAACCAGTGAACATTTACAAAGGCTTAATGCAAAGTAATGATGTTTCAGCATTACACTCTTTTGGAAAGAAATTTAGAAAACTAACATTACCATTACTTGTAATGCTAATTTTGTGGCATTACACATTACTAGCATTACTTTGAAGACATGTAGTGCATTGCAATGCATTACCATTACATTTAGCATTACCCCAAGCCTGTTATGATTATATATTTACATTTTCCAGTGTCTTTGCCTGTGATAACTCTACGTATTGATTTTGTACTATATAACTCATAAAGCCAAATTGAGGCACTTGCGGGTTTGCTTATTTACATTTAAATATTTAATTGTACAATGGTTTAAAATTTTATAAATATATTAAGTAATAACGAATCATTCTTAAAATATTATGAGGTGATAATTTCGGTCAGGGCGTGATCAAATCTATCATAAAGCCCTTCGGGCTTTATTGGATTTGATCATGCCCCGATCAAAATTATCACGTCATAATACTCAAAGAATGATATTCCTTATTCCGTATAGATTTGCATTAATTTGGGTAAATAAGTCTGTCGTGCAATGTTGTACGTTTGCACATTTAAACATGTAAAGGCCTACTAATACCATGCTGCGTAGTATTTAATCCATAAAACCTATCTTTGTTAATCATAATCAAAATTTGATGAAATTATCTGTAATCATTTTAGTAGATATTAACAATTGTATTTATCTATTTATATATTGAAACAGTAGAATATTTTGTTTTGGGTAGGGTTGATATTGAATGTTTGAAAGGGGGGGGGGGGGGTTTGATCTTTAGGTTATACAAATGTGTTGTGCATGAATATGTATAGTTGTCTGTCTGTTTGTCTGTCTCTCCCTCTCTCTTTCTCTCTCCTCTGTCTCTCTCTCTCTGAGTTTAAAACATATGGCTGCTTGAAATTGCAAATGTTGGGGATAGTCTGTTTGATACATGTAAAATTAAATTCAAAACCTTTCATTTTAGATACCATGTGATTTGAAATGGTCCTGGTCGAACTTCATCAAAGACCCACAACAGTGAGACACACTTGATGTAAGTAAAATTTATTTTCTTAACAATGATGTTTAATTACACTTGTCCAAATTTAAAAGAGGGAACCTGCGAAAACTATATACCAAGTCTTTGACATGCAGATGATTTAGAATATTAAATATAGGGAAACTATATATTGATTATACATATTTCACAGAATTATTGGGTATTTTTTGTTCTTCTAGATTTTGAACTCTAGTTAATTGTAGACTCTTTTTCATTGGATATGTTTTTCTTTAAAGGTATATGTGGCGTATTTTTGATGAATAACATTAGGGAGATCTGATTATTTGCTTCATTACTTTGTTCAAAGATAGGACTTTCACGTTAATTATGTTGTCTAAGTCAATCGCATAACAAAGATACGATAAATAAAAGAAGTGTATTTTATTTTTTACCGGCACGCAAAAAAATACAAACGATTTGAATAAACCCCGCCTTTAAATGGGTCACGTGACATCCTTCTCGGTCTGTCAACAATAATGGCGACAACGAGAAAGCGGGGCAGACCGATAAGTTTGACGGATTCAGCAAGAAAAGAGAGAAAAAGACAGGCTGACAAAGACAGAAACAAAGGAAAGATCTTTATCGGAGACAACATTGAAAGGTGGAATTGATTGAAATCCGAATTAAACCTAAACTACCACCATGAAGTTGCAGGGGTCCTGCTGGACAGGTTCGTGTACATGATATGCCTATTCCATTTATTTGTTTTCTTTCTAAGAACAAATAGATTTCCGTACAGAGAAATTTTTTGAGATAGGAAAAATATCAAATATCAAATACATCGCATACCTCTGAAGCATTGTAACATCAATATTTGTAAGCGTTTTAAAACGATATTTTCTTTTGATGAGATGATGGGGCCCCCAAAGGGGCCGTGCAGTTTTATAAACAAGTCTTGTACTTGTATATCTTGTATGGTATCGTTCTCGTATGATATTACCTATAATATATAGGAAAATTGTTGTTGTTTTTTTTTGGATATGTTGAGATTGATGTTCATTATGAAGTATTAGATTTTGATTACATTGTAGATATGAAGCTGGACAATCAACTATGACAGTTGCTTCATCAACCCCTCTGGTGAAAAGTTCCCAATTGCTTAAAATTCCACATGGAATCTCAGATATATCATCTGGGGAATCTGGGAAACAAGCAACAGATAGGTAAGTTGACCAAAAAGTATGGTATATGTATTTTTAAAAATTATTTATAGGCTATCTATTACCAATACCTATACCTGCGATATGACAGTTTTCATTAATTGATCGACAAGGCAATACTGTAAATGTATTTTGTTTTATAAAATACAAAATGTGTTTATGTACTATGCAGGATACAACAAATCAATAATGAATGTGCACAATAAAAATGCATTTGTTGCCAATATAGTAATATGGCTATTAGGTACCAGCTTCAGGTTGAGAAGATTGTATGCATGAAATATAAGTACTTGTGTACCCAGTAGTAGTATTAATATTTTCTTTTTTAGTGCTTTGTCAGGGGTCGAAGAATTGGAGATGGGACCGTCAACAAGGTACTGTGGTGATTTATGGACTCCATTCAATTTGATACCCTGTACATGTGATAACAGTGGTTTAGTGATGATATGATTATATGATTTTATAATGCAGCAAAAAGGCAAAGGGAAAATTTTCCTCATCTTTCTTGGATCCATTACAGTAAGTATAGTATGTCTATATGTTGAAGCAAGGTATCAATGATTGTTTATAGCAATGTATACTCTATACATATTTTGCTAATTGTTATGTTTGTGAGCTTCAAAGCTTATTCCTATTATTCAGATTAAGCATTGACATAACAGAGGAATCCGGTGATGAGGATAGTGATGGATCTGAATACCAGCCGAGTTTCAACATGTCTTTGGGGTAAATGCAATGTTTTACCCTAAATGAATATTTTTCTACATGAAATTTAAATAGAAATTGATTTCTATTTTGTACATTCATAGTGTAGACGATACATTGTAACATTTCTGTTGTACTGCCTTTTGTAATCAAATTATACCATTCTAGGCCAATGGAGATCACAGATATTGAAGACTGCCCAGGCATGGGATGTGTATTACCGGAAGATAACACAGAAGATGACGAGGAAGAAGAAGAAGAGACAGATTTTGGAGGGGGATCATCAGTTCTGCAAGTGTTGAATGCTGATGAGATACCAGAACAATTGACTGAAAATACCACAGCCCTTGTGTACCTAAATCAGCTGAGAGTTTTGGCAAACATGAAGGTTACAAAGTGCTGTCAAGTGAAAGGTTGTGGAGAAGACCTAGATATTAGTGTTCATCATGTTGGATCAGCTGTTTATTTGAAATGGGTAATATTATTGTGATATCCAATGGCATTTTTGTAGAAATATCTAATATTTTGTTATATAAGGTTCAAATTAATGATTCCTTATTCTTACAATGGTATATTAAAAACATATTTCTTTTTCAGATTTGTTGCAACTCTCATGAAGCTGAGAAATGGTGTTCTCAACCAGTTCTGAACAGAGGTCTTCATGCTGGGGACTTGATGCTTTCAGCATCTATTCTCTTTTCAGGGAACAACTTTAGCAAAATTGAACTTTTTGCTAGGTTTTTAAAGTTAGCTTTTCCGGGCCAATCCACCTTTACAAGACTACAAAAGAGATACCTTGTGCCAGCCGTGGATGAACTGTGGACAGCCAAGCAGACAACAATAGTAGAAGAGCTGACACACCAAGATCTTGTTATCCTTGGTAAGATATATCTGTGTCTGTTTGTGGGGGGGGGGGGTTGTATCAACATTATAAGATATGCATTTATTGAGATATGTTCTCCAGAGATACTATAATATTTTAATATACAGTACCAATCAGACCCAACCTAACACCAGAGTAAACCCTAATTAAACCTGGGGTTTACTTTCGGGATTTACTTTTTGAAAATTTGTGTCCAGTTGGTGTTTACTTTGGGTTCACTCAGGTTTTACTCGCGAGTTACTCTGGGTCTGCTCTTGTAAACCCGGAGTAAACCCCGAAAGTAAATTCAGCGTTTAATCTGGGTTTACTTTCTGTTAGGTTGGGTCCGATCAGTACTGTAATTAAACAGAGCATGTTTATTGTGTAGAAGCATAAGGAAATGTAAACGTTTTTATTTCGAGCATGTGTGAATTGCAGGTGATGGCAGAATGGACAGTCCTGGGCATTGTGCTCAGTATTGTACCTACACTGTTATGGACAACAAGACGAAAAAAATTATCTCTGTGAAGACATTGGATAAAAGGGAGACAGAGAAGAAAAGTGTGAACCTTGAAAAGGCTGGGTTTTTGAGATGTCTTCAGGAAATCCAGGATAAGGGATTAACAGTGTCGGAGGTTGTCACAGATGCACATCTGCAGATAGGTGCTTTGATGAGTAAGTATAATAGGGGAATACCTGAAAGATTTTATTTAGAATGTTACTTTTGAAAACTTTGTACATGTATATGTAATACAAGAAAACAATTTGCTATGATTTTTCGTTTGCAGAGAAGGATTATCCCGATATGAAGCACAGCCATGATATCTGGCACGCTGCTAAAAATCTGGGGAAAAAGTTACTTGCTGTAAGTGATATAAATTATTCAAGTACTTATTGAATGAAGCTTCAATCAATGAAGAATTCTTTCTCATTTTTTACTTACTGTGTTTTTTGTTTTACTGTGATTGTTATATATTCATGTAAATGGTCTTTACAGGCTGGACAAGACAAGAGTTGCACCGAGTTGCAGAAATGGTCGAAAGACGTAGTAAACCATTTTTGGTATGTTTGCAAGACTGCAAACAACATGGATGAATTCATGGTATGTAATGTATTTAAAAAAAAAAGCTATAATGTTAAGACACAAAGAATTATATTGATACATTTTGTTAATGAGTTCAATACTTTGTGGTTATTCTGTAAATGAGAATAAGTGCATTTTTCTTAAAATGTGGTTTTATTTATAGGGAATGTGGGCTGGTGTTCTTCACCATGTGGTAGACGAACACGAGTGGTATTTGCCCTACAGCGAGAGGGGACTGAGTACATGTGCTCATGATCCACTGTCAGATTCAGTTCGCGACAAAGTTTGGATGAAAAAAGGAAGCCCTGCCCATGATGCATTAAGGAAAATCATTCTTGACAAACGATTCCTGAACAACATTCATTATTATCTCAACTTCAGGTAAATGATATATATATTATTTTTCAACTTTGGAGTTTGATATGGTGGAAGAAATAATATGTGGTTTTTTTTTGTCAATATAATAACTTGTATAAAATCAAATTTTCAGAAGCACAGCTGAGCTAGAGAGCTATCACAACCATCTTCTTATGTACTCGTCGAAACGATTTGCATACAGCCCACCTGTATATAGGGCCAGATGTCTCTTAGCTGCCCTAGATTACAACCACAATGTAGACAGGCAACCCATCCGGAATAGAGATGGAACTTTGAGGTATATTCAGATTAAAGTACATGGCTATCATAGTTTTCCTCTTCTTAAGTTGGATTTTTAAAATTAGTATAGTGATTTTTGCATTCCCAAGGACATTAGACTTCAAATGTTGTTTGTTTTATATGGCCTTTCCCATCCTTCATTATTTTTCTTAACTGGGTCATATAATTCAAACTCATGTCATCAAGTATATAAACATACATAAGGACATTGTGACCCATGTGGTGTCATTTCATTTATTGCTTACATTTTTATTTAATGTAGACTTCAGAGAACCTTTAACAAAAAGTCTGGAAGGTGGACTGTGTATCCCGTCAAGGAAAAGAAGACATACCATTACATAGAAATGATGATGGAGTGGATTTTAGAAAAGAGGCTAGAGGACAAAGAGGGTTTTCACAAAAAACAGGATCTTGAAGAGGGGGATCCCCGAAGATTGGCAGGAAATATTGCACTCGTGCCACCACCACCTACTGCTGAACTAGCTGCCGAAAAGAAATCCCGCTTTGACCAAAGTTCATAGACTTGGAGCTGAAGTTGTATGACTTGTATTGCTTTTGTACAGTTTAATGAATGAATCATAACAAATAATGAAAATAATGATGAAAGTATTATTTAGACTTGTTGTTTTATTCTAATTTTTGATTAAGATAGTAGACAAATGAATGCAATTTGAACAAATGCAGAACAGATGCAAGAAAATGGATAATGACAATAATATGCCTCAGCAGATGTAAACAAATGGAAAAGTGATACATGAAATTACCAAGATATGCTTATGTAGGACAAATATTTTTTAAGAACACTGGTTGCAGAACTAAGCACATTGAATCATAAATATAATATATGCATACATGCCATGTCAATGCAACATAGTTTATTAAAAAAGGAACAGTATGAAAACTAAAGAAAATAGAACATGAAGTTTCATAGTATGCACAAACATCCTACAGGCTGGATGGTCAATGTATAACTCGTAGCATTTACTTTAAAAATTGAAATGCCCTTTTTTGCTATCAACGCTTGTTAAAAATGCCAAAGTTTCTATTATTAAAAATTAAGAGTTATTTTTCTACATCTTTCTGAAGAGCTCTTATTCTAAAGAAGTTAATAAAGACGAAAAAAAAACCAAGCCATGACCATCAAGCCCTGTAAAGATTTGAGAATAGTAGTAAACACAGGGGCCAAGCATGTTTTGACATTAATTTCAATGTAACCATAAATAAAGATGAAATTAATGTCAAAATGGGCTTGGCCCCTGTGGTAGTAAAAGGACCAATTCTGATTTATACACAGAAGTAATTTCAAGGGACATGATAAAATTCACAAATTAAGGACTACAGTATATACACAAGTTTGGTTTATCCTAACCGTGATGGGACAAACCCATGATACTGTCCGAATTGGTCCGGAAATTTGTCCCTAATTGCCCATACACAACAACTTGGAATGACTCTTCTTACTCCAATTCCTAATCGCCCATGGTGCCACAATATAAATTGTCGATAGGCCGCGTGTCTTTTCCCTTTGTTATAATCATCGTCTACAGGAAGGGCTAATACATCCTGTCTATAAAGCTGTGCCATCTGCAGGACTAGTTCATCAAGAACCAAGAGGCGAAAGTCCTGGAAAAAAAAAATAGACAATTATACAGATGTAAAGAAAGAGGAGGGAGGTGAAAAATGAAATCTGTTATGTCTTATGGAATTTAACTCATAGAAAAAATTACCGGCAAGTCAGATTGACAACTGTTGGGGGGGCGTCCACAACAGACCCTCTCTACTGCTGTGGGCATTTCTCTGCATTTCATGCAGGAACACCAGTTTGGAGAAGTTGCTCCAGGCTGTGGGTGATATCCACCATGTGGAACGCTTTCAATCAGCTCCATAAACAGACTGCTTTAAGGAGGAGATCTCTCCTCTCTTCATCTGTCATTCCTTCAATCCGAGTCTAAAAAAAGGGATTGATAAATATCAAACCAAATTTTCCCAATTCATCATGGTTATTGGTGCAAAGGAGTACAGTATAACATTGTTTCTAAAAAAAAAACTAAACTGCATTGTGTGTGTTACCTCTAAAATACGTTCTCTTTCAGAGAGAGCATCAGCTGCTTCATCCCCTCTGTGCCTTCTTCTTTCTTGTGTGTCTGCTCTTCTGCCTCCACTCCCTCTTGGCCTTCCTCTCCCCCTTCCTCTCCCCCTCCCTCTTCTGACTGGGCTTGAGGTTGAACTGGTATCGCTTTCCAACCTTTCAGCTATCTGGCGTAAGCCTGGTCGTCTGACAGGACTTGAACTTCCACTACTTATCTATAGACATCAAAGTTATATATCATTTTCAGTTTCAACATACATTACGTATTGTGAAAAAGCGTATTAATCCAGATAGATATAAATATTTGAATGTATTTAAAATATCTACTCCGCAGTTTCAATACTATTTTCGATATTAAAAAAGCAATTTTAAATCTAAATTCTGAAAATAATGACCGATAAAAACTTTCAGTACATGTATC
Organism: Magallana gigas; assembly: GCF_902806645.1. NCBI lineage: Eukaryota > Metazoa > Mollusca > Bivalvia > Ostreida > Ostreidae > Magallana > Magallana gigas. The sequence goes on from NW_022994786.1 coordinate 87,568, forward strand.
CCTCAGGGGGCCCCATAGTTTAACTCTGTTTACACTGTCGATGACGCTAAAATCGTGTTTCGCCTTTATTACACATAACCAACAATTCATATCGTTCTACATGTATCAATCACGGACTTATAATGGTTCAAGTGACATCTGATATAAGAATTATCTAATTTGTGACATGATAAAGGTGATTCTATATTGTAAACAAACTTTACACTTACCTCTTCTTCCATCGTGTTTTTCAATGCTGGGTTTTCCAGCGCTCATGCGCAGTGGCGTAAAAAATGGCGGATAACATTAATATTCATCAGACGTGTAGCAAAGTTTAGAGACAAATAACTGAAGAAAGAACATGTTTTGTGGGCCCAGAGTTGGTGAAACGTCTAATTATATCAAGCATGATGTAAATATTTACTCAAACTCATGTCAAAAATTTTAATCCAAATACGCCACATATACCTTTAATTTTGGTTGAATTTGTTACCATGGTAACCATATACAAGAGAAAAAAAAACCTTATTAGCTAGTTTCTTTTCCCTATGACATATCTTTAATGGGTTAAATCATGGTTCATTTCTTCTGAAAGTAGGCTTAAAGTTCAGCAAATATTACACATACACGAGTAAAAACAACTCATCACTATGACGTCATTATGGTGTCATAGGATCCATTGATGGATATAGGGAAATTTCTATACTTTTCTATTTTACCTTTTTCATGGTATTTGAAAACATTTCTTTTTTTTGTGTGATTAAAATTTGGAATCCTGGTTCTATATAGTGTCTAGAGTGAATATATAAGCTTAGAATTGTAAATAACCACAGTGACTGTTTTATATTGGGTAAATCCCTTCAACTATTTTTAGAATTGGTAGGACAACAATTAAAGTACTGCCTTTAGGCAAAATAGTTTGTATACTTGCAGAGTGAATAAACATATTTATTGGGACATTTTGAATCAAAATGCTTGACACATGTCAGAAAAGTGGATTTGCAATTTTAAAAGCAAGTGTCAATATTGAATTATCATTTGAAGAAAGATAAGTCTTTACTATTTTTTCGCGGTCTTCCCTAGAGCATCCTATTTTGTCTGTAGATTTTGGCGTATATTGTCTTTCATATGTTTGGTACATAAGAGGTGGGTGGCAGTTGGAAATGTGTTGGAAATGGCTTTGGTGATCGCCTTCTCCTCGTCACTTCCAATTATGATGTCTGTATCTCCTATCTTCTGTCTGATGTGCGAAAGGAAAGTGAAGTATGTGTTGTAGTCACTGTCAAAATGTAGCATCATAGTCCCAGCATTATTGGATGATCTCTGGTTTCTCTTTGAATAACAGCCTTTTGCTTGTACGTCAATGTGGAAACAAAGCAGGAGCCCAAATTGAAAGTTTTGTCTATACCTATGATGCTTCCTCCACCAATGCAGTTAGCCTTCAGGTTCTTCATTTGGTCCATCTTGTAAAGTATTACAAGAGGCTCTTGCTGTTTGTAAAGATAACTTGCTGGATGAAGTCAGATGTCTGGAGTGAGCATAAAACTTGATAGATTTCATCTGCAACATTTACTGGTTTTAATGGTGATTCTTTGGAAGTTTCTCTGTATTTTTTGTTTCGAATTTGTTTTTGTACTATTGAAATTGTTTGAAGTACACCCTTTCCAAAACTGTGAAATTCCCTACTTTTACTTTCATTTTCAGAGTTTTTCAATACAGACGCAGTTGCGGGAAAACGAATCTGACTTCACACCACTTCACACCACGAAATTTTAACAGTAGGGAAACAATTTGATGAGCTGTCAATCAAGAGGCTCCTTTTCACTGAACGAAAATTAGGGCTGGAGCTATGAACCTGAACGTTAACATTACCGCCTATGGAAAATGCATTAGTGGACTATACCCAGTTGCATGATCAAAAGACATAGACATGTTTGAATTTTTCAGATAGATGTAAATATTTACCTTACAGCTTGACGAAGTATTATACTTCATTAGGTCGACTATAACAAAGTGTCGATCATCATACAAATTTTAAATTAATCAATAATTTATTTGTTACTTTCAAATGCATACTATAGTTTCAGTTTACTATATATCAACATATATATGAATTAAGGTATGCTAGTTCTTATGCACAGATGGATTGAGTTGGTGAACACTTTCTTTACATTTCCATTGGCTGTTGTTCCCATTGGTTAGTGTTATTAAATCAGATCATTTCTATTATAATTATAATACCCGTTATTTTTTTATTTTCATTCTGGGTCCGGCGATCTTGTACGCAAACACCTCCAACTGTATCTATACTACTATTTTAAAATAATAGACTCAAATTTTTGGTCTTTAATACCGAGAAATCGGAAGAATACTGTCTTTTTTTTTTATATATATTTTAAACATCAAGTTTTACATAGGACTATATAGAGAAAATCTTTAAACTTTCTTCTCAAAAACTATGACACCAGGAAAGCTCAAATTAAAATGGAAGCTTCCTCAGGTAGTGTAGATTTTAGTTTTTTAGCTCACCTGAGCTGAAAGCTCAAGTGAGCTATTCTGATCACATTTTGTCTGTCGTCTGTCTGTCCGTCTGTCCGTCCGTCCGTCCGTCCGTCCGTCCGTAAACTTTTCACATTTTCAACATCTTCTCAAGAACTGCTAGGCCAATTTCAACCAAACTTGGCACAAATCATCCTTAGGCAAAGGGAATTCAAAGTTGTGAATATTAAGGGCCACACCCGTTTTCAAGGGGAGATAATTAGAAATTAATGAAAAATTTCGAGAAATTTTCAAAAATCTTCTTCTCAAGAACCAGAAAGCCAGGAAAGCTGAAACTTGTGTGGAAGCATCCTCAGGTAGTGTAGATTCAAAGTTGTGAAATTCATGACCCCCGGGGGTAGGGTGGGGCCACAATGGGGGGTCGAAGTTTTACATAGGAATATATAGAGTAAATCTTTAAAAATCTTCTTCTCAGAAACTAAACAGCCAGGAAAGCTGAAACTTGTGTGGAAGCATCCTCAGGTAGAGTTGATTCAAAGTTGTGAAAATCATGATCCCTGGGGGTAGGGTGAGGCCACATTGGGGGGGGGGGTGTTTAAAATTTACAAAGAAATATATAGAGTAAATATTTGAAAATCTTCTTCTCAGAAACTAATCAGCCAGGAAAGGTGAAACTGTTGTGGAAGCATCCTCAGGTAGTGTAGATTCAAAGTTGTGAAAATCATGATCCCTGGGGGTAGGGTGGGGCACAGTGGGGGGGGGGGTCGAAGTTTTACATAATAATATATAAAGTAAATCTTTAAAAATCTTCTTCTCAGAAACTAAACAGCCAGGAAAGCTGAAACTTGTGTGGAAGCATCCTCAGGTAGAGTAGATTCAAAGTTGTGAAAATCATGATCCCTGGGGGTAGGGTGAGGCCACATTGGGGGGGGGGGTGTTAAAATTTTACAAAGAAGTATATAGAGTAAATCTTTGAAAATCTTCTTCTCAGAAACTAATCAGCCAGGAAAGGTGAAACTGTTGTGGAAGCATCCTCAGGTAGTGTAGATTCAGAGTTGTGAAAATCATGATCCCTGGGGGTAGGGTGGGGCACAATGGGGGGGGGGGGGGTCGAAGTTTTACATAGGAATATATAAAGTAAATCTTTAAAAATCTTCTTCTCAGAAACTAATCAGCGAAGAAAGCTGAAACTCGTGTGGAAGCATCCTCAGGCAGTGTAAATTCAAAGTTGTGAAAATCATGATCCCTGGGGGTAGGGTGGGGCACAATGGGAGGTCAAAGTTTTACATAGGAATATATAGCGTAAATATTTAAAAATCTTCTTTTCAGAAACTAATCAGCCAGGAAAGCTGAAACTTGTGTGGAAGTATCCTCAGGTAGTGTAGATTCAAAGTTGTGAAAACATGATCCCTGGGGGTAGGGTGAGCCCACATTGGGGGTGGGGGGGGGGTGTTAAAGTTTTACATAGGGATATATAGAGTAAATCTTTTAAAATCTTCTTCTCAGAAACTAATCAGCCAGATGATTCTTTATAATTGTTAAGACTTTGGCTCCAGGACAATTCTTTGGCCTCACAAGAAGGTTCAGAGTTTGATGTAGCTTAATATCCCATATATAAACAATTATAAGGGATCTTTTTGAGGACTGCTATACTCAACATGTGATATGACTATAAAATCATCCTGTTAGAAAAGGGACTAATGAATATAAGCATAAGAATATCCAGGGGGAAAAATGGATTTTATTTATACAGGATCTACATGTATTATTGTACATTGTCCAGATTGTTTGTATTATGACTCCATTAAGCTGATTTTATCATACCTATTGTTCCTCAGGTGAGCGATGTGGCCCATGGGCCTCTTGTTCAAATCATGGTCCCCGGGGGTAGGGTTGGGCCACAGTAAGGGGATCAAGTTTTACATAGGAATATATAGAGAAAATCTTTAAACTTTCTTCTCAAAAACTATGACGCCAGGAAAGCTCAAATTAAAATAGAAGCATCCTCAGGTAGTGTAGATTTTAGTTTGTTCAAATCATGGTCCCCGGGGGTAGGGTTAGGCCCAGTAGAAGGATCAAGTTTTTTTCATAGGAATATATAGAGGAAATCTTTAAACTTTCTTCTCAAAAACTATGACGCCAGGAAAGCTCAAATTAAATGGAAAGCATCCTCAGGTAGTGTAGATTTTAGTTTGTTCAAATCATGGTCCCCGGGGGTAGGGTTGGGCAACAGTAGGGGGATCAAGTTTTACATAGGAATATATAGAGAAAATCTTTAAACTTTCTTCTCAAAAACTATGACGCCAGGAAAGCTCAAATTAAAATGGAAGCATCCTCAGGAAGTGCATATTCTTGTTTGTTCAAATCATGGTCCCCGGGGGTAGGGTAGGGCCACAGTAGGGGGATCAAGTTTTACATAGGAATATATTGAGAAAATCTTTAAACTTTCTTCTCAAAAAGTATGACGCCAGGAAAGCTCAAATTAAAATGGAAGCATCCTCAGGTAGTGTAGATTTTAGTTTGTTCAAATCATGGTCCCCGGGGGTAACGTTAGGCCCAGTAGGGGGATCAAGTTTTTTTCATAGGAATATATAGAGAAAATCTTTAAACTTTCTTCTCAAAAACTATGACGCCAGGAAAGCTCAAATTAAAATGGAAGCATCCTCAGGTAGTGTAGATTTTAGTTTGTTCAAATCATGGTCCCCGGGGGTAGGGTGGGCCACAGTAGGGGGATCAAGTTTTACATAGGAATATATAGAGAAATCTTTAAACTTTCTTCTCAAAAAACTATGACGCCAGGAAAAGCTCAAATTAAAATGGAAGCATCCTCAGGTAGTGTAGATTTTAGTTTGTTCAATCATGGTCCCCGGGGGTAGGGTTAGGCCACAGTAGGGGGATCAAGTTTTACATAGGAATATATAGGGAAAATCTTTAAACTTTCTTCTAAAAAAGTATGACGCCTGGAAAGCTCAAATTAAAATGGAAGCATCCTCAGGTAGTGTAGATTTTAGTTTGTTCAAATCATGGTCCCCGGGGTAGGGTTTGGCCACAGTAGGGGGATCAAGTTTACATAGGACTATATTGAGAAAATCTTTAAACTTTCTTCTCAAAAACTATGACGCCAGGAAAGCTCAAATTAAAATAGAAGCATCCTCAGGTAGTGTAGATTTTAGTTTGTTCAAATCATGGTCCCCGGGGGTAGGGTAGGCAGTAGAAGGATCAAGTTTTTTATAGGAATATATAGAGGAAATCTTTAAACTTCTTCTCAAAAAACTATGACGCCAGGAAAGCTCAAATTAAAAGGAAGCATCCTCAGGTAGTGTAGATTTAGTTGTTCAAATCATGGTCCCCGGGGGTAGGGTGGGCAACAGT
>NW_022994787.1:0-85616 GCF_902806645.1 Magallana gigas
CGATTTGGCGGGGGTAGTTACATGATAGATCAACAGAGTACTTCATTTGGTAATATCCTGACCTATAGGAAATACATGTAGTAATAAAATATGCGTTTCAGTTTTTCATTCAAGTCACATAAGTTACATATTCTGTCCGCCACCAATTCTTCTCTGTGGCGACCTGTTTTAATTCTTAGGTGAAGAACACGATCATCTAAACATTGCTTATTTTGATCTAAAGGGTTTTGGAAGATCTAGGTAACATTTTTTTTAACTATGCAGCTGGATTGAGAAAGGATATATGTCCAAAGTTTACTACACCTTGAACATTGTTGAGCCATTCGGTTTAAAAATTAATGTGACTTCTCCTCTATAAAGTGTAAATTATCAGGTGTAAAATTGATGTAAGTACTTTCCATTTTAAAAGATTCCATGGTATTGTTATCTTGAGAGTTCCAGGTAGAACTATTGTTTTACCCACCGTTCTAAAGAAACCATGCTTGATGACGATTTTTTTTTATCATTATTATATATTAGTCGACAACATGTTCATTTTGTGGCGACATTTAAAGCTTAGCCACCCGCTTTCCTCTTGGACTGATAGCAAAGGAGAAAGCTGATGAGCACCAAGAAAATATTGGAGGGCTCGTTTACGTACAATTTCGATACAGTGATGCGTCTTGTGCCCCATATCTCACTGTTGTAAGCAAGGAGTGGGGCGACACAATTATTGATTATTTTTGTAGATTTGGAAGCTAATTGACTTGATTGCGTTGCTTTTTTAGAGGACGGATCCTTGAGTTCTTCCCTCGGACTTGGCTATATTTTCAGATTTCACCTTAAATTCACGTTTTTTGTCGAAAATCACTCCTAGATATAAAAAAGACGCACGGTAGTCTAGATTATTTTTAAATTTTAAATGAAAATTAAGGGCATTGGCAACGTTCCTGGTTTCTGGACCAATTTTTTCATAAATACTTCAATGAATTTATATGTGTCTATATAGACAACAACAGACACTACAGACCCCTCTTTCCATCTTTAGTTAAAAAATATTTCCAAAAATATTAATTTCGCATTTAATATCGATTTCAATGTAATTCAAGGAACAAATCGCAATAATTAATATTTAAGAGGAGCAATATTTTGATGAGTGAGATATGTGATTATAAATTAAATGATACATATTATTGTAAATCGATTTTATATGATATCCTACTGATGATGAAATATAGGGCCAATATTTTCAGAAAAGTGTGAACCTCAAGTTGCTATTTCCTGTTCAAGAGTTGCCGTCCTTGATTTTGTCACTGTACACACACAGTAAATTATAAAGATCATTAACAATTTTTTATACTTATCTCTGGGGTATCAAGAAAGAAGAAGGTTGTAATATTTTTGAATTCCTAGTTAACCTTTAGGCGTGCTCTAAGAGAGCAAAAGTAACACACCAATATCTATTGTCAGAAATGTCTCTTTTACAAATTAATAATTAAAGTGTGAGACATCGATAATTCTGGCTTAGTAATGAGGTCAGTTTAATTTGGAAATAATCTCATTGTCAGTAAAATAAAGTAGCTATGAATAGTTTATGTGTATATAATATTTCATGTATATAACGTTATATGTGTGTATTGTACTATAATATCAAAAAATAGGTATGAAAATAAATGAATAAAAGACTTTCGGTCAACTGTCTTTTTTTAAGAGTATCGGAGTTAATCAATGTTTGGTTTACTCTTTGGTTTTTTTGGGGCTCGTCAATATGTTGAAGATGTTGCGGTAGGACTGACCCCCCCCCCCCCCCCCCCCCTTCCTCGGTCGTCTGTCTGACAATTGTCAGTAGTAAATAAGAAAACGAAAGGTCATTTAAAATCTTTCTCACAATGTTTGGCATAAAGGAATTTGCTCCTCTCTTTTCTGAGGCCAATGTAACCTGCTTTTTGACGGAGAGCGATATATAAATATCGCTTCATCCTTATACATGACCTATTTTGTTTACCTCGGAAACACTGCTTTTTTATCTTAATATTCAAAAAGAGCTCATATTACGGGAGATTACTCCCAGTTGGAAAACCAGTCAAGAGGGTTAACTCTAATTCTTTGTATAAAAGAGAAAATGCAGGAACGGATTTTTTAAATCCGGAGCATTTCGTTGCCAATGCCCTTAAAGTTGCTTCGATAAATTTCATCTGATGTGGACAGCCTTTGAATTTTGCACATTAATTCGTAATCGTCATTTCCTGCACCACACGCTTATATCTTATAATCTAAAACACCAAAGATAATAGATATGAAAAGTTTCGCCGGATTACCTCTTTATACAAATTTTATATAATGTTTGTTTTTATAAATTAAAAACGTGAATAAAATATTAAAATTCAAAATGTATAATTGTTTTATTAGTTTAAACCGTTTTACATATTACTCTGTTTCAGTTTTATACATGCATACATGTATGCATTGTCTGTCTAAAAATATACACAATTTTAGCAATCACAGGAGGATCGAAGCAACTGTCTTCGAAGACATTTAACAAAACGCGTTTTTTTTTCTATTAACTACTTCCATATTTTTAGCATTTGTTGAACACGGCTTCTGGTTTTGACTGTCACTGTCTTAACACATTGCTGAAGGAAAGTAAGCTGTAGACTCGCATTCATCCAACAATAACAACAGTTTATTATCCTTGAGCTTTACAACTCATCGGAATACAAATTATAATACATATGAAATTATATACAAATGTGCAATGTGCAGTAAGTGAGTGGACATGTTAAGAAAATATAACCATGTACCTATCTTAGAATATGGATGGACATAAATGTATGATAAGTAGCTTAAACTGTAGTGTTATTACAATGCTGCACTATCATTTTGAAAGGGCTAGACAAATATTTTCCTAGATTATTGAGTTCCTTTGTATTGTTAACACTTAAAAGTTTAGCTAGCTTAAAAACACTTGGTTTTTTGTAATAAAAACTCTTTAAATATTTCTTTCGTAATTCAGCGTAAAAAGGACAAATGAGTATAAAGTGGAACTCATCTTCTAGATCTTTTTTACATGTATAACAATGATTGCAAAATCTTTTATTTCTTGGCACCTTGTTGTGACGACCTTTTTCAATATTTAAAGAGTGTGATAAAGTTCGAAAAATACTTATAAATATTTTTGAAATATAATTAATCGGCCTCCTAAAATAAGTTTGCAAACAAAAATTATCCACAAGGTGTTGATATAACATACTCTTCGGATATGTCGAAAAAGATGACATCAAACTTTGTTTATAAATATCTAATATTCTACACTCAATTATCTTGAAGGTATTACATTGATTTGAACAAGTTTCGTCAAACAAATATTTTAGATCCATGCTAGACAACCCGCTTTGTATGGAAACTATCCAGTTATCGTTATTGACAAGCATGCTTTCGTTTGCCTCCTTCAAGATAATGTTATTTGTATTTTTAATTTTTAACCAGTATTTGAACATTCGTAGCTTTCTGGAATTCATGGAAACGTCCTTATATATTATGAAGTTCATTATGTCTTCATTATTTCTTGATCGGTCGAAACTTTAGCTATAATGAGATCACGGGCTGTTATGACTACACAGTCGCCACAGACTGACGTGGACGTATTCAAAATTAGACCTCCTGTTACTTAGAAACACCTCGACAAATGATATGATTTTGAATATTATATTTCCATCAACGATCATAATTGTAAATGACACAAATTTAAGTGATCCAACGAGTATTTCGTTGACAAATAAAAATGATAAATAGCAATTAAAGATATAGGGAAGCAGGCCACACCTCCAAACTGATAACACTGCAGAGAAAATTAATTCATTAGTAGATAGCTGCACACCATCCTAGGTTTTCAGTTCAGTAATTATCATGAACTTTTACATTGGTCAAGTAACTGAGGTCAGAATGACTCTTATAAACCAAAATGTAGGTAGCCCAATGCACATGAGTCTTGATTCAGTGTGGAATCCCTCCTCTGGAAATGTTAACAAATCAGCCTTCAAATCTGCAAATGTTAAAGAGGTTCAATGGAGGTGTTTCAATATGAAGAAATATACCTGATGATTTAGAATTTTGGCTTCTCTTTGATTATTAAAGATTTTTAAAACTTTGATTCATATCCAATAAGTACATCATAATCATGCTTACATACTGTAATTCACCGTAGTACATGCCAAGCTCAAGTTTCGTTTTGGTTAACTTCTGTCCTAATGAAATATTTCAAAAAAAATTCTTGTTATCTCGTAATCCAAATTATGGCGGAAAAGAAGGCGGAGGGCAAATTCTGAACAAAGAGAAAATTTTCAATTTAATAAATGGAATTTTACGAAAGTGTATGGTGATCCAAAACAGTACAATGCTGGTGAGACATATAAAAGCTGATGATGTACATGCCCAATGTATCAAAAGTAGTTAATTCATACCCCCAGACAGCAATAGTTGTGGAATAACTCCATTGTTTATTCAGACCTTGCAGATGTTGCCCGATATGATGAAAATCAAATTAAAAATTCCAAGCAACATAAACCTCATTGAAAAAGGGGGAAATCATTTCTCAACATTGCTGATTGCTGATAAGGTTTCAAGGGACACCATGCAGTAATAGATAAGGGAACTATAGATACTGTAAGTGTGCAACTTCAGAATGAACAATCGGTTACTATAAAAAAATCTCTTGGTTTACAAGTAGCAAGTGCTTGTAGAAAAATACAATCAATACAAGAATCACTTTGTGCTATTCAGTTTTGAGGAAAGGCAATATGCCCGCCATTTACTGTGCGTCTATAGCAATAGACATATCCAGTAGAGATGTAAACAAAAGCCAAGTATCTCATATGTCAATCAAATCTGACGAAATTTGAGTTTCTGGATCACTTTAAAATTTTAAAGATAAAGTTTAAATTCAAATAGTAAAAGGTTGCAAGAAAATTGACATTTCCTCAATTTTCCTCATTGGCTGCTATTTTCCCCCCAAATCTGATCTTTAAATATGACCGGATGGTACAACTGGAATATCTGTTGCATGTCAGTATGGCAAATATTAATCCATTGACATTCTGCTATGCAGACGACGATGGTCTCTCTATTCTGCAAGTTTTGATATCATACTATTTACTGCAAAAGACATTGTTTATTAGAATCTAAGTTACAGTCCAATATTCATATCAATGCAAAAAAGTACATTGGCCAACAAACCTTTTTTATGATCAGCTGCAAGCCATGTCAAGACACATAGAAAAAATTTTTTCAAGATGTAACCGATAGCTAAAATTTTAAACTGTTAAAAGATACACAGTAGTGTCTACGAATTCGTTGAATATATTATGTTTTTACATTATGGCCAATCATTTTAAAATTAAATCATTTGATAACCAAGCTGTGCACTGATGACATCATAGGCAGGTAATTGAAACCTTGCACCCCTCTTACACCGTAAAGTTGTCAGACAGAGGTGCTCATTGTCAGAATCTCGAAACTACTGCCTGTAAAGCTGAAACCTATGAAGTGTATTTTTCAAAATAAGAATCACGAGGTTAAGATAGGACGATGTTTTTTTTCGTAATTAGGAAATGCTAATAAAGAGCAGTCCTTAAAAAATTCTTCTTAAAAATATTCTTTTTAAAAATAAAACTTGCATAGAAGCAATTTTAGGTAATGTAAATTCAAGTCTGTTTCCAATCTCGACTCCCGAACGGTGAATTGGACCACACTTAGGATTAAATTGTTATTAACTTAAAGGAAAATAGAATAAAATCTTTAAAAGTGTTTCTTTCTAAACCCATTTGGTCATAAAGGCTAAAACTTGTTTGGAGGCAATCCCAACTTGTAGTGTAAATTCAGGGTTTTTTTTTAAAATCATGATCCCTACGGGTACGATTAGGCCACAATAAGGGTTGTATTTTTACATAGGAAGAAATAAAGAAAAATCTTTTAAAATCTTTTAAATCTCAAGATTTTTAATGCCATAATTTGTGATACTACTAATATGCTATTATCTTGATATATTGTTGATTCTCAGTTGTTCAAACCGTGACTCTTGGACAATACTTGATCCCTATAAGAAACACAAAGTTTGATCGAATAATACACATTTGAACAAAATATCAAGATAAATTCTATTGAGAATCAGAAGTTCAGTGTCCGCACATAGTCATCAATTTTTATTATAATATTCAAATTGATTGAATTTGATAAGTAAAAATGTTTAGCACCATTAAGTTGTCCTTTTGCAATGGTACCCGAAACCGGTGGAAAATTTTGCTTAAAATGATTCCCGTTATTGTGGAGTTTTGATACTTAAAAATTTCTGCCTGATTCTTCTTTGCAACAAAAATGTTCATAGAACAACCCCTTGACGTTGCATAATAATACTTCTTTTCATATATTTTATAAAATTATAAAGTTTTTTTTTACAAATACCAACAAACATAAAAAGACAAAAGCCAACATATCAAGAATCGCAGCATATCAAATCTATTTTTAAAATGTCATTTCCCCCGTATTTGTTTACTTTGTTACCAAACGACGGTTGTCAATTTCCATTAACAGTTTATATATACATGTAGTAATGACATTGATAGGAGCGTCATGCAATTTTTTTAATTAGATTTTAAATTTTTAAATTGTGACACATAACTAAATCAGGGGTGTCTAAGAGGTAAAACATCAAAATAGGAATTTTTATTCTAAATGTTTGAATTAACGATCAATGAAATAATGAAAATAGCTCAGTGTTTAGTGAAAGACTAAGTTGGGAAAATTTGGAAAATAGTTTAAAACAAGATATTTTGTACTTGACGCCAAAAAATTAATATGATGGGAGTTTGATTGCATCAAAACTGATTTTAAAAAAACCCCTTTTATTGAATACATGTAAATAATATTGATTAATCTTAACAAATCTTAATAAAAGAATCTTCATTTTCGAAATAATAAGCTACCCGAGATTTTCTATATGAAATATCCATAAAATAACTAAATGTATTGTTACATGTATGCATTGTTATTTTTCAATTAATGACACTAGCTGTTTTTACACTTTCGATGTGTTATAATTAGTGTCTTGTTGCGTAAACGATTAAAAGGAAAGAAACGAGTTTCACGATATAGGGTTTATTTAAGAAAAAGCAATTTAAGTTAAACCTGGATTAATAGGATATTTTTGTAAAGAATTCCAAATTAAAACTTGATTATTCCTTTGCAATAATGAAAAACAATTATTACCCATTAAATAATTCAAATATGTCTGCTTTTTCTGTGTAATTTAATATAATGATTGCTTATTAATAATCATTTGAAATATTAAATGAAGCTAACATGTATTTTCAAAATAGAAGACTTTTCAAATTAAAGATGTATATTTCCGTTTATTCACATCAAACCAACTCTGGGTAAGCTTTTCAGTTAGTTTATTTTCCATCCTGAGAAAAACGAGTATGGGGCGTATACATACACACTGGAAGCGGCAGTTTCAACCCAGACTTGGTCGCCTGCTTCATGCAAGAGAAGAAATACACCCCTGCGGTCGGGGCAGTGAATCGGCTATTACCAATGTTAAAACCATTGATTTGAACATATTTTTATTGTACGAAAATACAATTGGGATTGGGCACAAGTTCCATAACTTAGACCGCCCTCTCCCATAATTGGTTTTTACGGTGTTGAATGCTATTGTGGAACCAGACGAACTTTAAGTTGTTGACCTTGATGTTACAAAAGTAAAGGCCACATCTCCGAGAACCTTGTATAAGGAAATACTTTAGATTTTGATATTTTGGTACAAATTGGATAAACAAGATTAAATCATTTTAATTTCAATTTTTGTCTGCGCTATCTCTCAAGATTGTTTTTTAATGTCTAAAATGAAATGTTCTTTCGAATAGAACTATATTCCTGTGATTTGAATTCATTTCAGTTTTAAAGGAGATATACTTGATTTTTGTGAAAAGAGTACATACACAATAATTTTGCTGAAATTTCAAAACTTTAGTATCACTCATAATACCTTACACAGGCAAATTTTATCTTAGTATTATTTGGTAAAAAACATGATTTTACTTAAGCATTAATTAAATGCTACATGAACACTCCGATGTCGCCGACCTTTGAAGCTAAATCAAAACGATGCTGTAGGGTTTCTGCCTGTTTCATCAAATAGGCCAACAGTCCCTTTCCTTGGACAGGAGTAAGCCTTATCAAGAGAACCAAATGGAACAGAACTACACCACAGGGAATTGTTGACTTCATTTGTAGCGATTTCAAGAAGTTAGCTGTAAATATATTAATGAAATCGTTTGATGTGTTAATTATCAGAGTAAATTAAAGGACTGCGAACGATAACATTGGCTAGCCGCCAAACTAAAAGTCATTTTTTGATAATTGTCTAATTAATTTTTTTTTAAATAATGATGTAAACATTAATGTATATTTTCATTAAATATAAATGATTTGTTCTCTCTCTCTCTCTCTCTCTCTCTCTCTCTCTCTCTCTCTCTCTCTCTCTCTCTCTCTCTCTCTCTCTCTCTCTCTCTCTCCCCCCCCCCGTTGAAAAAAATCCTTTTGAGGGGTTTTATATATTGTTTTTAGCATATTTATACCAAAGGGTTTGTTGTTTCACGGGGGAAACATATGTCTACAGACCAAAATACATTCAAAAAAACATTTTGCTTTGTAAAGTTTCAAAATATAATTAACAAATATGCTTTAAAATGAAAATTGCCTTTAATATCCAAAGTAAACTTGTGGTTATTAAATTTTTATGCACATATGGGCCGCTAAATAATATTTTCCTAATTTATAGAGAAAGATATCAATGAAAAAATTTTAAGACCCCGCGTTAGCAAAACTTTTGTTGAAAAATTAATAATTTGAATAAACATTTTATTTTGATATATATTGATTAGGATTTGATTTTACTTTTTAGTAGAAAACTTAGTTTTTGAATATCTGACAGACATTCCGAAATATTTGGATGTAAATTGTAGGTGGGAAACGGGTGTAAGCGTTCGCAGTTCTTTCAGAAAATAAGAAAAAAAACCCAGACTGTTTTACGTTGTTGGAGGGATATCGTCGCGATTTGAGCTTAAATAATTCTTTTTTCCTTTTGTGTTATTAATAATGGGTTAGAAAGGTATTTAGATGCCGTCTGTTAAGCATTACGAGAGATATCGATACAGTCCTGTCTTGTAAACAAAGCTCAAACTATATTATTGGTTACAAATCTTCAGTTTTTCTTAACTATGTCCATAATTATATTAACCACTGCAGATTCCTAATTATACGTGAGGAATTAATATCCGCGTAAAATCTCAAAAAACACATCTCGCAAAATTTAAAAATCTCGCTTTTATTTTTTGGACAGATGTAAAGCAAATGAATATATGATAAACATTCGGCGTTCGCGATTTTATATTCTCGCGATTTGATGCAAAACGATTGAATCGCGGAAATAAGTACTCGCATAAAATAAGGAATCTTCATTAACTTAACTGATATTCGCAATGATTTACAATTATCAGTACATCACTAAAGGAACGCTTTTTCTATGACCTAACTTCAACACAGCAAAATAAGGTGGTGTTTGAAGATGGAAGATTTTAGGACAAATCTAAACGCAAGGAGCAATGTTTAAATGGCTAAATGCGTTTGTAATTTTGCATCAGTCTCATACGTCGAGTATTGATCTTAAGGAATTTTATTGTTTACATCTACGTTATTGATAAATGGGGGTTGGGGTGTCAGAAATACTTTAAGGAAATTGCGTAAAATACAGAAGTTTAGTTTTGAGTCAAACATTCTTACACCTATTTGAGAGTTGAGCTTGTGTTGATGCAGAGCTGTGGATGGATATGATTTATATGCCAAAATCTTTCACGGCTCCCTTATCCAACAAGCAGTCAGTGCAGCAACGTAATTAGTGTTATAATAATATGATAACCAAACAACATTGAGAAGGTGACCATCTCAAAGGGCCCCGCTTTGCCTTAAATAATGGACAATAGGATGAAAAGCATTTCAGAGACTTTTGCTTTGAACTTGAACTATGACTTAGACATTTTCCAGCTGGCATAAAACTTTTAATTCAATCTCATTTCCCCTTACTTCCAGGCATTTTTGTTAAACCTGAGCAAGATTAATCAAATGGAAAATAATCTACGGTCTTAAATTGATTTAAAAGCTATCAGCTATAACCTTAAAATTGACTGTTCAAAGTCACAGCACACCAGTAACCCAAAAATCTCTGATTATGAGAAGTATGAGCTAAATAGGGCTAATAGGAGAGTACATGTATTTATGCCATAAAAAGAAGAAGAATTTGTGCATGATTTGATATGACCTTGACCTACAAACACTCTTCAAGGTTACTGCACACCCTTTGATCAACGGCACTCTTTGACTGAAGTATGAGCCAGATTGGACCAAAGGGAGAAAAGATATGCTCCGGACAAGAATTTTTTCTTCTGCTATGACCTTCACATTTGACCTTGAAACTTGAAGTAAAAAATTTGAAGCCTTAATCAGGCCCGTTGACCTCAAAATAGAGCTCGTGTATACCGTGAAAGATGGCAATTTTTTCAGCTTTAGGCAAAATTCAATTCAGCAAATTTGGCTCCTTTCTGTCGATAATGTTATCAATTATAAAGCCTACCTGCCAAAGAGTGGTCGAGCTTTATCTCCTGATAAATCATATACATGTATCATGAATCAGTCATAATACCAATTTACATATGTGGCAGAATCCAGTCAATTTATTTATTATTAACAATTCATTACATGTACATAGTAACAAAAACCTGATATGTCAAGATATACATGTAAGAAAACCCACCAAATAACGGATGTGAATAATATTGTCAGCGTTATACTATATTTTTTAATTTTTTTTTTCTGATATGCAGTTAACTTTATTGAAGTCTGCCTTTATTCTGTGTTATTATTATTGTGTTGTACTACTGAGGGTGAATGAAGATTGGGCTGTGGGTATGAAGCATGCCACTGTCTCTAGTGATGTTATAAGGCTTGTATTTGAACATCGCAGACGGACTAAACTGGTTTGGAATCATCTTTGCATGTTCGAAAATTCAAATGATACAATGTTATTGTTTCAATGTTTGCAGAGTTTTGCATTTAGTAACGATATTAATAGGGTACCCTTCCTTTCACATTGAAACTGCAAACTTAAACCAATATCAGTTTCCATCCATGTTGAACAAAACTTGGCAATTCTTGAATTCCGAAGGATAATTAAGACACACTCATTTTGCATTCGGGGTGCATCATATTCGTATATATAATTTTTTTTTTTTATAAATTAATTTCAGATGCTCATCTTACATTGTAAGCATATAGGAAAGTTGCAGTCAGCAGCTTACAAAGTTTACATAAGAGCATAGTCGTAAGTTACAGTAAAACAAAAATTGTACAAATCTATACTACTAGTATATATCTAAACTTGCTCAGCATTATTTTTATCGTTTAGATTTTATTATGATCAAAGAGTCATTAACTATTTTTTGGACCGACGTACATATGTAAAAATAAGAATCAACATCATATTTGTCATGAATTTTGTAGCATCTTGGGCATGGAATTTGCGGTTTGATTTGGGAGCAGTAATGTCCAATGGCATACTATACTTTTTGTTAGACTGTAACACAACACCAGATATAAATATAACTAGACACGATCTCGTTGCGAGCAACGAGGAGGTCTTCCGTCCGATTTTTAGAAGAGGAAATGACCTTGCCTGTTATCTTCATCAACGAAACATATCAAGAAATGCAGATGTGATCTAAAAGAGCGATGGATGAAGGATTATAGACCCCGTTGGATTCCTAATTTGAAGGACCAGCCCCATTTTATATCATATTAAATAAAAGATCTTTTGACCTAATAACAGGTCTAATGACCTGTAATAAAAAGAAACCAAAGAAAAAAAGAGCGTCTTCCTTTGTAAACGGAAGACCCTAATAACAATAAGAATAGAAGGGTGTTCCACTGAAGACGGAAGACCCTAATAATAAAAAACTGTTTTTGTCTAAATCTTAATTGAAGAGTGTTTTTCGACTTGTACTACAGTCCAACAACCCTTTTATGTTGAATATTTTAGTTAGAAAAAGAAACAAAAAGGAGAGAAAGTAATAGAGAGAAAGAGCAAAGCTTGGCTCCAGCGAGATTCGAACACACAACCTTTGCAGGTATCTCAAAACATGGCTGACGCGAAATAATTCCCGAATTTGTCTTTGAATTTGGGGCGTTTTCGCCCGGAAGAGGAGCTGAGTTTTTGTATGAAATGAAAAACAACGTGTAAGATGTCTGACTATTCAGGTTTGGTAACAGTGCGAGGTCATTTGAAATATTGATGCGTGTTTGTGTCTGGAGGGGGTTGAAAAGACCCAGCTTGATTTTCGTCTTAAATAAATCGAAAATAGAATTTTGAGGTGTGGATCTCGGATGCGGTTAACAACAATTAGGGGAAGTCCTAAAACAATGACTGATGCATTTTACCCATGTATTTCAGTGTTGAGATTTTTTTTCGTGTCGTTTTCTATTATGTTTGACTGTTTGATTTGATTGATAAAATCTTTATAAATGTAGAAATAACGAAATCAGTAACACGTAAATTTATTCGGTAAAAATTTGATGACAGTAATTTCCACAGTTCTAACATTCATAAGTAGTTCACACGCTATCGTAGATACAGACAAAATAGAAAACAAGAAATATACATGCAACAGAAATATAACGCGGCTGCTTACATCCCTTGTACTGTGTAAATTTTAAGTCTCCGTACAGGCTATACTCGCCGTTTGATCTCAGGAATTTCTTCTTAATTGTTCAATCCGCTGCATATTTGGCAGACAATAAGAATGGGGTCCAAGGTTTTTTTCTACAGTCATGTCAAGCACGCCAATCGAAACTCAAATGCCCAAAAATTTATAACAGAAAATTTTTTTTTACATCTGTTTATTTTTAGGCTCAAACACTCATAAACGGGTGGTCAGTTTTCAAATCTTGTCGCAGTCACCCGTTCGTTTGTATAGTTACGAGTATAAACTTCGGAGGTTTTTCTTACTCCCAGACAGGCAACAGATTTGTATCAGTATATAGACATGCACAAAAAAGGAAAAAGTACACCATCATTAATAAAAATGACTTTTTAGCGTTGATTTCCAATCAGTAAGAAGACAATCATTAAACAATGAATTTCAAATTATTTGAATTTGAATCCATAGACATTATCCCGTAACTTGAAATAAATACATGTATAATTTTTTGACGCCAATGTACATTTAGCCTCTATCCAATTTACTGCATGTTACCTGTACTTAGTTCTTATGTACTTGAGAGAGAGAGAGAGAGAGAGAGAGAGAGAGAGAGAGAGAGAGAGAGAGAGAGAGAGAGAGAGAGAGAGAGAGAGAGATTTTCTAGTTTTTTATAGTGTTTAGGGAATTAGTATATCAGCAACGTATGTCAATAAACGCATGCATACATGCAAGCGTGTATCTATATATGTGAACAAATACTAATCAGTCCTCCTTTTAAAGCCATGTAGAATAACGTTGCTGCATTGCTAAATGTTGTGTGCATACAGTCATTGAGATGGCGGCATTTCTTTGATGCCGGCAAAGCGACCCAGTGAACTCTAATGCGGTCGTACTGCAGGGGCGCTTCGGCGGCATGTCTTTGATGGCGGCGATGCGAACTGCTGACAAAAACGAGCTCTATATTTGTACTAAAAAAGCTGTTATTATTTTTATTTATGATAAAAATAAAACGGAAAACAATAAAAACCATCATTTTAAAGGTAAAATCGTTAAACAAAACAAAATTAGGGAAGAACAAATCATCGGCACTCGGGGATGGAACCCGGGTCGCCTGGGCACAAGTCCAACACTCTAACGACTGAGCTACGCGGACTATCGCTTCAGGACTTTTGAACTCAAAATCTCGGGAATGCCTGGATCGATTTTAACACGAATTTCATATTCTGAAGTGTTTTAAGCGTCTCTATCGAATAAAAATATAAAAAAAATTCAAATCTAAAAATTTGAAAAATTAAGGTTTTTCATTTCCTTCCGGTGACAACCGGAAGTGACGGCGGACGTTCGGATATACGAAGGGCACTGCGGCCGTTCACTCTCTACCTTCTCTGAAAATTTGAAGGTTCTATCGTAAATACTTTTTGAGAAAAATCGTGAACAAGCAAAAACGTAAAATCTTTAATATCTCGGTACCGGAAGTGACGATCAAAAAAAGCCCGTGTACTTTTCTTACAAATTTTGTCATGAATAAGATCTGAAAATTTCATGAAAATTGGCTGAAGCATTTTTGAGAAAACGTGACAGAAAAAAAAACACAATAAAAATAATAGTGAAAAAGAAACAAAGCAATAACAATAAGGTCTTCCGTTGGAAACGGAAGACCTTAATTATTCGTTATGGTGATAACAATATTGTCAGCTTTGCAATTCGTTTAAAAAGACCTTTATAAACAATTCTAAGGTAAATTTTGCAAATGTTGCTCAACTATCCCCTGAAACTTGCTATATATGGTTAAATATTTTGTCTAATTTTAATTTGACCAATTATCTTGCTAACACAGAAAGATAAATGTGTAAACATCGTACGTCAGATAAATACTATATGTGCTACGTTTGTAATAAAAAAGTTCAAAGGTGTTGGTGCATCAACCAGATATTAAGCTCGCAGCGTAGGGATTTATTCAGATTGAGTTTATTTGTCAGATTTAAGCAATATTATTTTTGCTGATACTTTCTTTAATGCTGTGGATCGTTTCATTTTCCTCATGCTTGGTATGAGCAAATTTTGTGCGAGATCCATCTGAGTCATTTTAATACAAATTTTTCTTTCAATTAATTGTCTCGGTAAAGCACAATTTTTGAAACCCCCTTCATCTCGTACAAAGGTATTACATGTACAACTTTGTGTTTTCGGTTATTAATTAAGTTTTCTTTTAATTTCTCGTTTTATCGTCATGGCATAGTACAAATGAAGTCTAAGATCCATTTGCTTGTTGACATGCATTGCAGACCTTCAACAACTTCCAGTTGCGTGTGATTATTGATTTTAGGAATTATAGTTTGTATAGAATGCTGTAAAGGGACGGCTATTGTATTTTCAAGACTTCTTATATCAAAAAAAGTTTTTTTTTTCTTCTGTCTACGTTGTTTTGTTTTGTTTTGGTTTTGCTTTAATTACGCTTGCTTAGATTAACGATTAAAACATCCTGGGAAATGTGTAATCATGCTGTAACGAATTTGTATGTATGTCACTGTATGCTTGTTTCAGCATAAAACTCTTTATCCCACCCCGTTCTGGTTTTACTCGAAAAGACATTGAAAAGAGAACTCATGAGATATTTACCTAAATAACAATTTCGGAATGAAAAGGCCTGTTGATAAGATCATTTAGTGTTATAATTTACACATAAAGAAAAAAATAAGCTCAAGAGTTCTTTAAGATTTGAATATCAAAATATCATGAATTGCAACAATTAGTCGGAAGTCGTTCTTCTAAATAATTTATCTTTTACTTTGTGAATACTCTCTAAAGAAAATTATTTAGAGACACTCAATAGCTGAGTACAATTCGAGTATATAATTAATGCAAACTAGTGAAGGCTCAAATACTTATTTTTGAGCTGATATCATTAAATGGCTGTACATGTCACTCTCCTACTTTATATATCAAAATAATTTATTTGGTTTGAATTTAAGGAAGGAACTTATGTTTAGAATCCTACAGATATATGTTTATGGAATTGATATGGTGTTTTAAAAGAAAAGATAATACGAATTAATGCATATGTGAAAATGTACCAGTCTGTATCCTTGGTTGTCCACTCCTTATTTTCAATAATACTAAACCATATTAAACACTGATTACAAAAGCAATATAAATACTAAGATGAATAAACCAAATCAGTTAGAAACGAAGCCCATATTTTGCGATTTATACATTTTTTTCAAAGTTTTCATTACGTGTTTTGATGTTAAAAAAAATTGATGTACAATGTACAGTCATAACGCCTTTTCAAAACATTTTGGAAAGAGCACTGACTTAGTCCCAAATGTAACGCTCTTTGAAAAAAAATTCAACAAGCGATGATTTTGTCCCAAATTTAATGCACTTTGAATTTTTTTTTCAAAGTGTGCAATTTTTTTCAAAGTGCGTTGCCACACTGCGCTCCTATTTCAGTGCCTCCTAAATTTGATAACTCTGGCACTCCTTATAACAATCAAGTACATTTATTTCTACTTGACAATGCCTTTAATCATAATTAAGTTTTTTGTATGTAATCACAACTAATGTGTATTCTAACATATCAAGTTATATATGTACCAGTGTGTTAACAGTGAAGGTATACTATCAATATTTTATACAATTTCTGCTTTAAACAGGCACGTAACATCGTTTGGAAAGTAGGGGGTTTGGTAGGGTCGTAGTATTCAATTATTTCTTTAGTTTCAATTTTACTTTTAGGTTACTTGAATTTCACTTTCATTTATTACATCTTTCCATAAAGTGGGGGGGGGGGGACTCCATGATCATTTTATATTTTATATGTAAGCTTAAGAAAAGTACCTGCTGCGAGAAAAACATGAATTGGGTTAGGCCCTATCAAAAGTTTAAAACGATTTCATACGCGTTTTTTTTACCTTATGGATACTTTACTGGCCCGAAAATACGTCACATTTTTTTTACGAAAAAAATATCCAAAATGTTTTAATTATCATATGCCAGTTTCATTTATCACTTTCTCACTTTCATTGGTTTTCATATGCAGTATTTTATACCTTGTAACAAACAAACCGTAATTATAAGTCGTAATTCTAATTTTTCTCCGCATCCCACTTCCAATTCTACAAAACAGGTCATAATTTGAAAATTAAAATGTGACATTTATTCAGAGTTTCGCTTAAATGCGAAACGGAAAACTAAACGGAAAGAGGAACAACATTGTTCTAATCATTATGATTTGATTTATTAGAAATTAATTTGATAATATTGTGCAGCGAAATATTGTTCACCACGTGGATAGTTGGTTGGCTGTTTTATGGTTATTTAACTTTGATTAAGTAGTAATGACTAAATCGACATATGGTGTTTTGCTGCTGCTGCTTTTAAGAAATGAAGTTTGTGCATGCGTGGTGGGATTGCTTTTTTGATCAACACATTTTTGTCCGCATTTTACAACTGATATTTAAGTAATTGCCATTTGAAGCCCAAATCTTGCATTTCAAGTTGAACCAGAAACATTTTTTTATCTTACCACTATTCCATGATTCCTTAAGGTATTTCACTACTCACGTTTTGATTGCGTTGCGCAGATGATCACTATATTTTAAATGATTATGATATTATTCATTTAATCACCATCATAATCACACAACATTCAAAAAGAAAATCCATTTGAATTCAGGAAACAAACAAATTTTTGGGGAAACTATTTTTTCGTGCGGAAGGTTTTTTTTAGACGAAAATGACAGGAACAAGCAAGTTTATGAATTTTCAATATACTTTTATTTTTATTATACTTTATTCATTATTTACATTTGTAACATGTGATTGGTTTGTAACATATTCTATAGGTTCTGTGTGACATATACAAAATTAAATCTTGAAAGAAGAATACATGTTTACCATAAAATCATGGAAATATATATAAAAAATCTGAAATTTTCAAAGCCAAATGATATAATTTTACCTTTGAAGCGATGTATATAAAATTTGACATCACTGACCACCATGATCTATTACGTCAAATTGGTACTAAATACAAATCTAGGCAAACTGGGTTACTTTTATAAGAACATTTTGATATTCAAAATGTTTTTATTCCAATTGTAACTATCATTGAAATAGTCTATTTTAAGTGCAAAAAGGTAACAACAATATTTATGCAGTTTACAAAAATTTAACCTAATCTCTCTATTCATTGTGCCAATCTGTTTAATTATGCATATAACTTAAAAACAATATAGAAATGAATTTGCTTTTACAATGAAAAATATTGATAACAAATCCTAATCAGGCTGAAATTGCATTTTAAGTGCAAAAAGGTCAAATTAAATGGGCCAGAACTCAGAGGGACGGACACTTTAATTTTTTGTATTTTTAAAGTATGTTTTGTCTACAAATTTCAATGATATTCTTCTCAAGAAATTCTTGATACAAGAACATTGAGGAGTGGGATACCTTAGAATGAGCAA
Organism: Magallana gigas; assembly: GCF_902806645.1. Lineage (NCBI taxonomy): Eukaryota > Metazoa > Mollusca > Bivalvia > Ostreida > Ostreidae > Magallana > Magallana gigas. The sequence continues at coordinate 18,251 of NW_022994787.1, forward strand.
AACACACACTATCTTAGACAGAGCATTTTTAAAAATCACTGTCATATTATTCAGTTTACATATTATGTACATCAACCTACGTGCAACAACATAATAATTGCATGTACTTAGTCAATTACATAAAACATATGGTCGAGAACATATTTTAAAAAGGCATGACGATATAATATTTTTACCTCGGACAGAAATGTCGCACTTTCCTTGGTTTATACATATACATGACACGCGATTGCAAGATATATCTCTTTGACCGTCTGGTGAGGATAATTATTCGGCAGTACTTATCTCGACATTTTCATTATTTGTTACAGACACTGTGTACCGTAAGTTCTTGAATTACTCTTAGGAATAACTTTTAAATTAGAGTAGTTGCTCTTTGAATTGACGTCACATTGTTATGTCTGGAGCAGAATAAAATGAAAGCGTCGAGATACGCTCATATACCTGCGATGAATATGGACAAAAACGATTAAGATTGTAAAATATTGTTCGTAAACAAGGGTGCAACGAAGATTTTTAGAGAAAATTTAAAGGTAAAAATAATAATTTTGACGCGTTTAATTGTGTAATAAGATGTAAGGCCTTTACATAAATTCGCGTACTTCATCGCTTTTTTTCTGAATAACTGTCTCACTTATTCTCAGGTAAACAAAACGCTTTTTAGGTTTGTTACTTAATGACTACAGAATTATATCGGGTTAATCGATTTCATAGACGTCTGGATGTAATCGATAAACCGAATATATGTAATTCTTTAGTCAATCAGTAATAGACCTTATAGGTTATAATATACACAATCTTATTCATGATCATACGGTTTATACGATTATTCGAAGTCCGTTGCTCATACTACTTAGCAAAAATTGAACTTTTGATATTTATAACACAATTTTGAAATGTTGTCTTTAATATTTAATGAGCTAATATTCCCCCATTTGAGTAAATTAATTTAATTTCCCAATTTTTATTCAATTTATCAATTCATAATTTTTACTTTGCATTCCATTTTTGTTACGACTCTTTGGTAACGTCTCTTGATTTTTGTGATAGCACATTATAAATATTTTGCCATGTCAATCCAATTACAACAAGTGTGCAACGGAACAAGGAAACAGTTTCATAAATTATTCAATAAAATACGAGTTTCCTAATTGATCGTTACAGAAATGAAACAGGTGATACGTACATGAAATGGAATGGAACTTATGCAAATTATGTGTCCACTTTTCTATAAAGTTTTTGAAAACAAACGCTTATTTTGGTGGTATTGAAGTTAAAAAGCATTGTCAACACATACAAGTAGTCAATCTAATTAACTACTTAAACAAAAACAAAAACATGTTTTCAAATATTGCAATATACACTTCCTCTAGCACTGAGCATTTTAAAAAAATTAATGCGTTTTACATTCTTATGTTTATAAACGGACACATTAAGTTTGTAAGTATACTTACTGTAGTTGTAATAGATGTATGATAAAAATGTATTTCGTGAGGAATTTAAGGGGGGGGGGGGGGGTGTTCAGTTCATGCAAAATTAAAAGAATTGTCTTCAAATGTTATGGTTTAAATTTGTGGACTTTTAGTATTCATGTATACAACATCTTTACCCATAGCTCTGCTGCTCTCAGTGTTGCTAGATACATGAGATTTACAGTCATTACCAATAGAAACAATTGAACTTTCTGTGCCGTTTTCTGCGATTTCTGTGTAGACATGATAAGTTCGTTGTTCGAGCTCGGGAGAGCTGTTTGTTTCGTTTTCAATAGATGTGGGGAAACTGAGACTGAGACTGTGTCCACCTCCCGTAGTTTCTCGTGACACATCATTGCTATCGATTCTCATATCATTTATCTGTAAGCTGCTGATTTCATTACTCTCATTGCGACTAAACACGGGAGATAGGTACGCAGAACGTGTCACTATCAGTTCTTCTTGTGGTTCCTCATAAGTTGTGCCAAGGGGCTGCCTTGTATCTAGACTCAGCGATCGGTATTTGGCCTGCCAGTCAGTGTTTTTATTGCTTTTAGCATTTAATTCCTTTCGAAAGCACTTCAAATAGATGTATGCAATAACAAAAACGGAGAAAAACAGAACAAAAATTCCAAACAAGCTTAAAGCCACACTGTTTTTTACCCAATTGTCGCTCGAAGAATTATTATTATCCACTTTATCATCACTTAAATGTTTATGAATATCTGTAGAAAAGTGTTGAGGAACGGTTGGATTAGGAAAGTCTTTATTTGATATCGAAACAAATAAGGCAATTGTTGAAGGTTTAGCCACATATATTCTTGGTGAACCTTAAAAATATCAAAATGGAGATAGAATTTGATATTTGATTATATGTCAGCCACAGTATTTTATTTTCGATAATATATTTATGTACATACTTAAGTTTTGGTATATAGATGTTTCGAAGTTTTTTAAACATCCACGAGATACATGACAGTCATGTTTGGGACACCGGCATGTGGATTGACAGTCTTCTCCATAGAAAGGGTATTTACATTTCTTTGCACAATCCTTGCCAAAAAATCCAAAGGGACACCCTAAGAAATCAAACGTAGAATATTTTAAGCTAGATTGCGCAACATGCACTAACGCTAGTTCCATGAAATATTTTTGGTACATGTGCAGCAATTAATTATAAATGATTTCTTGAAAATATTTGACATCCTTACTTTCACATTTTTCAGTCGTTTCATTCCATGAATATCCAAGACAGCAAACAACTTTTCCACCAACCCTAATATGACATGACAATTCCGGTTATAATTTTAAGTATTTAAAGAAAAAAAAACTGAGAAAAAGGTTTTTAAAAATATTCTTACCCTGTACACTTCTGATTTGATATCAATTGAAGCATATCAAATAAAATAAACACCGATAGAAAATGTTTTATCGTCGGTTCACGAAGAGTACCAGGAAACAACTCCATTTCATTATAGTTCTTTTACATGTATCAAACCACATTTATTCTTTCCTGATTTTTATATATACAATATTAACAAAACCTCGTTATCGAATTTCAAAATAACGCACAATCTGGTTTGTGTCAATAGTCACGTGACATGATGAACAAAACGTCATATCTCCGGAGGTACGAAACCCTTCCCGGGGTCTCGTATTAGTACGGTGGCGTAGAAGGGCCAGATGAAAATAATAATTTATATGATCGGACGAGTTAGCTATTTGTTTGGGCGAATTAGTAATTTGTTCAGACGAACTAGGATTTGTTCAGACGTTTTAGCTATTTGTTCGAGCAGATGAATAATTTGTTCGGATGAATTAGGATTTGTTTTAACGAATGAGCTATATGTTAGGGCGGATAAGTTATTTGTTTGGAAGAATTAGGATTTGTTGTGTTTAAGTTATTTGTTTGGGCAAATGAGGATTTGTTAGGACGAATTAGCTATTTGTGTGACGAGTAAAAAAGGTATTTGCTCGGACGAATTAGGATTTATTCGCACAAACTACATTTTGCTCTGACGAAATAGCTATTTGGCTGGACGAATGAGCAATTAATTTGGACGAATTTGGATTTGTTAGGATGTAATAGGACTTATTCAGACTAATTAACTATTTGTTAGGACGAATTAGGATTTATTCGGACAAATGGAATAATTGTTCGGAAGAATTAGCTATTTGTTTAGCTAAGAGTGTGGTGTTTCTTGAAACGAGTTTTCATTTTGTTGTTACAGAATTTTATGCTATTTAATAATGTTATGTTCTAAATTTGTAGATAAATTATTCCGTATATACGTTTTAAAATGAAAAAAAAACCCGAAAAAAGGAAAATGTTCAAATGTCGCAATAGTGATTTTACTAAATATTAAGTTAATATAAAATTTTATGTCGAAATCTTTAAATGCTTATTTTTTTATTTTTCTTCGCTTATTATTTTAATTACAGAATTCAACCTGTTTGGAAATCTTACCTGGCACCGGTGAGCGTTTTAATTACATAATTTGAACACTGATTATTATGAACCGGGGGAGGGGCGGGGGCTAGGGGGTTCTTAGCCCCCCCCCCCCCCACACACACTTTTTTTTTTACAAAGTTAGACCTAACCATCAGGCACATAGCATCAGCGAGGGTCCAGCCCCCCTCCCCATTTCTCTCGCAGCAAACATCATTTTTAACCGGGTTTTCCACCGGATAAATCCGGTTATTTAAATGATGAAAATGGTGGGTTGCTGCCAAAAGGGTACCCTCATTGTACGGATTACTTCTCCAACAGTTTTCAATATAGGAAGTTGTTCTTTTGCTGATCAATTGTACCTAATCAGAGGTGTGCATATTGCTAGGATTTTCATTTCTGATAATTTATGAAAAAATATCAGCTTTTGAACTTAGTCATATTTGGGCAAAATATTGCAAATAGGGTACCCTCATTGTACGGATAACCCCTCCTACAGTTTTCAAGATAGGAAGTTGTTCATTTGCAGATCAATTGTTCATATTCCAGAGGTGGGCATATTACTAGGATTTTGATTTCTGTTTATTATGAAAAAATACCAGCTTTTGAACGTAGTCATTTTTTTTGGCAAAATATTGCATATAGGGTACCCTCTTTGTACGAATAATCCCTCCTACAGATTTTGAGATAGGAAGTTGTTCTTTTGCAGATCAGTTGTACATTATATCAGAGGTGTGCATTTTGCTAGGATTTTGATTTCTGATAATTTATGAAAAAGAAAAAAAAACTAATACCAGCTTTTGAACTTAGTCATTTTTTGGCAAAATAAAACATATGGGTAGTCCAGTTCACTGAATACAATAGGTAGAGTTTATAAATTCAGGGTTGACATGGATTATGGATACAGTTCACATAAAAGAAAAGAAATGAAATTTGGTATACAGACTAACCATAATAATATAAAGGTCAAGTTCGATTTTGGTTATTGAGCAATTTTAAGACAGAGTTATGCCCCTTCGGACAAAGAAAAATTTCAATTTTTTCAGTTTCCGTTCATTTTCTTCGCAGAGTATGCACATAATTATTCAAATGAAATTTGATGTACAGGCTTATCATTATGATATTTACATTGTAGGTAAATTACGATTTTAGGTATGATCGAGCAATTTTCGACAGAGTTATGCCCCTTTGACGTAGAAAAATTCTAATTATTTGCAGTGTCCGTTCTTTTTCTTCGCGGAGGATGCACATATTAAAATAAGACTTAGTATACAGTCTTATCATTAGTATATCTAGGTCAAGGTCGATTTTGGGTATGATCGAGCAATTTCCGACAAAGTTATGCCCCTTAGACATAGAAAAATTCCAAAAACATGTATTTCTTCGCAGAAGATGCACATATTAAATCAGATTTGGTATACAGGTTTGTCATAATTTCTAGGTCAAGTTCGATTTTAGGTACGATCCAGCAATTTTTGACAGAATTATGTCCCTTGTACGTAGAAAAATTTCAATTATTTGCAGTTTACCTTCATTTTCTTCACAGAGGTTCTTACTGATATGAAATTTGGTATACATATTAGTGAAAATAATATCTAGGTCAAGTTTAATTTTGGGTACAATCAAGCATTTTCTTTTTGACATAATTATGTAGAAATTCCAGTTATTTGCAATTTCCGTTCATTTGCCCTGCAGAGCTTTCAATTATTTGCAGTTTAGGTTCACTTTCTTAGCAGATGTGTCCAAGGGAAGGGACATTTATAAATCTTTTACAAACATCTCTTGCTTATTTCGTATTTCATTGGATATTCCGTACAATGCTGTGGTTTTCATATTATTTTTGTTCAATGCGCGTTTGTTCAAATCTTTCCGTCCAGTGTAACGTGTTCGGGTGAATGAAATACTTGAATGCGATGAAGCATTAATAGTGCTCTTGGTCTTATATAGGGATGTGTAGCGATGAACAGAACAATAGAAATCGACATGTGGCGGTTGTCGGAGATCAAAGATAAAAATGTGTATTTATGAATTCATATCAGCTTGAACATGCAGGTCAGTTTTTAGGCTATGGTACTCATTAGAGGACCGTCAAGACATATGGGTCTCTTGTACTGTGTTACCTGATTTAACCTCATCTCAATACTCTATTCTCTAAATATCCAACGTACAGAAAAATGTACAGTGAACTGGAAAGAGCCGCGGCAATTACATTTGTATTATCCCCTTATTGTATCAGGAAGTGGGCTCAGAATTTTTTGCCACTTCCTTTGTTGTTATTCATAAAAATCTATTATTTATTTACCATTCAAAGTATTTTCTCATGGCTATTAATTACGTCATTACACTCATATGAGTAGCCGTGAGGAGCCCACGGAAACGTTAAGAAAACGGCAAGTTTTCGTGAAAATGTTTTCCTTTGCAACGGTGAAAGTTAAATTTATGTAAGGTTGAAAAGTTATTAATGTTTAGAAATGAGAATAGCAAAGTAATAAAGAAACAAAAAAAAAATAAATAAATAAATAAACAAATAAAAAATAAAAAGAGATGTGTTAAAAAATTTATTTTCAGAACAGCAATAAAACATATCAAAAAATTATTTAATTAACAGACACACGAAAAATTGACTTCAAAAAGTAAGCAGTTTTTAAAAAAATTTAAGGATGTATGTATGCCAAAAAAAAAACCACCACATGGTTAAAGTCAATAGACAATGTATTAATAAATGTATAATCAGTGTACACTAATTTACAAGTAATCAGACAAGACATTACAACAAACATCATGATCAGATGTTTACCCTCTTTGTGATTGTTCTTCTTTGTTGCCCCTTTTAGGGCACAAATTGGTTCAATAAATCTTGTAAATATAGTTACGCACTACCATACCTGGGTCGTAAATATACAGTACAATAAAGTTGAATAACAATTAAGAAATATTTTTGTACTTAGTGCCTTTTCGGAATAAAAATACATGAACATAGTTTATTTTAAATGTATCTTATTTCTCAAACTATAAAACTAAACAAGCCTAAAGTAAAGGCTTTGACCAGTAATACTTCCAGTATAAATATACCGCAGATAACTGCAATTTGGACATTCAAGGATAAAAGGGAAATTCATCGTCAATCTTTGTAAGAACACAAAATCTACAAATGCATAGTGAACATTCAGTTTGGTAATAAAGATCTTGTTCAATTGCCAGGTTTTGTGAAGACAATCTACATTTTGCCAGATACTAATAAATGTTTCCTTAAATAAGTTTTTAACAATTATACTTTAGAACGAAAGAGTAATACATTGTAAAACACTGCATAATATAATTGTTTAATTAACATTCGAGGAAATATAAAGAAGCGTTTCTCTCTTGAACAAATTTATCAAACAGTACTTGTTTAATTTCTGAAAAAACAGTTTTATTCAATTTGGAACTCTCTGGGCATTTTAAGTTCAAATATTTCCGAAATCAGCATAGAATAGCAATTAGAATACCAAAAGTTTTTACATTATGTAGACTACATCAGGTTTTCTTTATAAATTTGTAGGTCTGACTTATTTCTTTCTTTTTTACCTGCGCTCTGATTCTTAAAAGTTGTTTCAAATCCTGGCGAGCTGTAATCGCCATTATCGATTCTTTCACAACAATGATTATCGAATACCTTAATTATTATTTGTGTCCAGATATTAAATAAGCGCATTGAAGTGTAAATTATATCAAAATAAAGTGCATTTAAGTCATATACTTAACATTTAGCCTCTTGTCATTTATGTTAGATGCAACTAATTTATTTTTGGTTTTGTTTAAATTTTATCAGCACATGTTTTACAGTAGGCTTAAAATCATTTTTGTTTGTAAACCTAAAACAGTTTTAAAAAGGATCTCTTGAATACTTTGCAAAGTTGTTTCACATAAAAAATCAAAGTACATGTATTTTGTTGAAAAAAAATGATAATAAGTTTACCGGTAAACATTAATACATATAATACGTTTTGCGATCATATATAAACATAGTGGAAGTAATTTCCTTTTACTAATTAAAAAGTAATGTATATAGTAAGTGTACAACTTATTTTGTAGTTTTTATGTTGCATTATGTACAGACAGAATTGCAATTTAATTAAAAAAATCCTAAAATCCACTTGATATCTAACTGGAGTTTCCTTGGTATACAGTTTCATTTATCTTTGCATCCAAAATTAATAGGAAAATTCAATGTGTTTTTTATTCACACAATATGTTTTAGCAACTTCAATACTGTATTTATCGTTTTTTCTCTCCGTATGCCGGTCTCTCATTACATCAAAAAATCTGATACCTTAAATCCTTTATCTGAAAAAAAATGCAGATTATACATTAATTTTTTAATACAATAGTCTATAGCTTGAACTTTGATGTTTAGATATTTTGCTTCATTTCAGGTAGTACGAAACACTCGTGAAATTATTTGTATGGAATATTTTCTCAAATTCAAAAAATAATGGCTTAATATTGTGTAAAAATTAATTTTGATGCATTATCAAAAGAAAATAATACAAGGCAAAAAATTAAAGTACAGCTTATTGTGCAATTTGGCCTTTTATCATTTAAAAATGTTTAAATTGTGTTCTGTTCATGGTAAAGACCTGAAATTTGGACAACCATCACCACTTCATGCCCATTAATTTTCAAGGTCATATCAATAGGTCAAAGATGAAATACTAGTATAATGACATCATGTAGGATTTTTATCAATTTTCACCTCTGTCTGATATACCTCAGTTAATCTAAAACCTACGGTCAAATTTTCATTATTTCAATATATTGTAATTACGGGGTCAAGACAAAATGCGATTTAAAAAAATGAACTAGTATAATTTCCTTTCAGGGAACGTTAAGTGTTGCAAATTTTCGTCTTAAAAGATGATTTAGAGGTGCTATTGTTGCCATATATAACATAAGAAATTACCTTCAGTTATAAGTTAGAATTTATTTCAGTGACTAAAACTAACAAAAAGGTATCCTTTATAAATCGCAGTACAAACATTTGTAATATCTTAAAAAGTAACTTGTTCCCATTGTAAACTTTGACTATTTTAGTAAAAGAGTAAACAACGACTATTTTATCTTACACTCCACTAAAGGACATTCAACAGATAAGTTTGAGGCGATGTGGGCAAAAACTGTCAGGTGAGTTGTTTTTTCTTCAAATTTTACATTATTGATAAATTTGAATCCCAAAAACAAAATATCAGAATTTCGGAAAAATTCAACTCAGAAAATTGTTACATTACCTGTTTTATAAAACCTTAATAAAATATTGTGCTCTCTCTCTCTCTCTCTCTCTCTCTCTCTCTCTCTCTCTCTCTCTCTCTCTCTCTCTCGTATCATCATACGAAGTTTTTCAAAATGCCAGTGCAGATACGCCTACTGAGGACTTACTGTAAGCCGCCGAATCACTTCTAGCGAAGCGCTGACTCATAGATTGGGTAGATGTTCTTCGCCGTATGTCTGTAAAAAGGAAATTGAGGAAAATGAAGGCAATGGAAACGATTCAAATAATAAGTACAGTATTTAATGTATTTTACTTCGTTATCTTGACACTGACTCTGAATTTTATTTGAACATGTTAATACTTCATCTATCGTTTTGAATTCACCTTGATCAACGGGCTGGCGCATACTTTGCCTTGAAGCACTGTTCTGAATGTCTGAAAAAAGAGAATTATTTAATGAAGATTTTTTAAAGATCAAAATGAATTCAAACAATTAAGAAAAGTATTGGTCACCGTTTCTTAAGGTCATGTAACCATCGACTTATTAGAAATTGTACTGTTTTGTAAGCACTTATTATTTTTTCATCATTTACATAGTGTGTATGAACAAAGCTTCGCAACAGAGAAAATGATGAAATATCTTCTTGAATTGATGGAAAACAATAATATGCACATCACTAGTTCATGTACTATTAGCCGTTTTAAATTCGTAACATTATCTCGAAGGGCAACCTCAAATATAGTACATGTAAAATAAAACACAGATTGTTAAGTTGTTTTTTTATTCTTCCATTCTTTTTCTCAACGACGTGTTGTAAACATCCCAATGCCTTAAGTACTTACTGTTTACTGCAGATTCACTTTGAGAAAAGCGCCGACTCAAAGATTGGTCTGGTGAACTGTGCTGTATGTCTAAAGTAAGAAAATTATTAAGTGAAAAACTTCTTTAAAAAATAATAATGCATTGGACATTGTTCTTGTTTGCATTTAACTAATGTCATACTTTGAATTGAATCCTTTTAAACACATCTTTTTTTTTTAACTTAATGTTTAAAAGTCCTAACCATTGTAGTACTTTGCTCCTTGTTTTCATTGCACAGGGAAATATCAATACTTAAGTTAAAAGCAATCATCATCAATTTTTTTCCATATACGAGAAATAAACTAATTTTTTTTCATGCTCTACATGTTATTCCATTTTCTATAGGAAAAAAAAAATATTTTCCACACCGTGAGTATATTTCTAATGTAATCGTAAGCCAGTTTGGCTTATCTTATTTTACTGGTAAACATTTAAATTGTTAATCATCAGTCTCAAAAAATATCTCAAACTGTAAAACGTTTATAGCGAATATGGATTTCGGGATAAATATTGTATTTATTTAGTCCTTTCAGTTATCCTATCACTATCTTTAACCTATGTTATAAATTTTGATGTAAAGAAGGTTAGAGTATTTCGGTGAAGTAGTATAGATGAGTGAGACCTATAATACTTTTTTACAAAAGAGTTTTTAATGTCCATTATTTTTACGGAGGGGAGGGGGTAGTACTAAAAAATGCAATCCCAGAGAAAAAAATCAAAAAACAAAAGCTCCAATATATACATGTATTAAACGACTTCCAATAAAAGCAACATCTATAGATTATAAATGATACGACTCATGGTGGGTCGGCGTTTAGAACTGTGAATTGTATCGAGTAATTATATAAGCTCAGAATCGATGACTCTTTGATATCAAAGATATGAAACTCTATCAATGAAATAAAAATGCTGTTTTGAGACATACTTTATCTCATTTGTAGTGAAAAAAAAATGTCAATCGCTAATAAAACAATAAAATCTGCTAACATCAAAATGTAACAAAATATGTTATACATGTACTTAATAAACTTGAATTCAATTAAAGTTATTCTTAAACAGTTAATTTTGCACTATGAGTGAATATCTTCATCCGTTTTTTGTTTTTAGTTTTTGCAAACTTAACGTTACTTGAACCGCTCAAGCGTTAATGTTGTGATTTTTAAAAACGATAGTTGTGTAAGACGTCTAAGTGGATTTTATGACATCCCGATATTGTAAGTATACAAAAATCCGTGTAGTAAAAAACCGACTCGCATGCAACGCGTTCCTATTTAACTAAGAATGTGTCGACAGGACAACAAAACTGAAATATATAATCAGTCTAAACGGTTTTATTAATTCTTGATCAAAATATTAAATGTATCACAATCACATGCCTAACCCTGCAGCGAAAGTACTAAAATTAATGTAAACAAGTATTCCTTTTAAAGGAATGATCGACAATAAATATATATTGATTGCTAGAAGCAATCAACATGATCAGTTTGATGTAAAATAATTTAAAAATTACTGTATTTTTACAAAATAAAGAATATATTTTGAATCTGTACATTTTATCAATATAAACCGTCAACAAATTTATTTTTGAAATTCATTTTGGGAAAGCCGTTCGTAAACTCCTTGTCTAGTTTTATATTTTTAACGTAATTATTAAATGTTAATGTATCTTTTTCTTCTTCTTCAGAATACTGAGTAGGGCTCTTCAAAGAGAATTAGCACGTATACAAAGAAAGAGTTGTATTAAAAAAATTTAATGCGACTGAAAAACATTGAATGCCATCATAACTTGCTATTGAGGTCGCATTATAACGTTACCTTGTTTGTAAATCAAGCCGTCTTCCTAGCTACTATTGTGCAACATCAATAGATCGAGGTATGTTCTTATGATTAAGGTCAGTTCATCGAGGTCAACTGCATTACTGAATGAATCTTTCGATCGAAATTCTTACGTGTGAGACAAAATGTGCATTCTTGAATTAAAAGGTCGAATTGTTTTTAATGTATGTTTGCATCTCTTAAGGTAAATATAAATCGAAATAAAACTGGGTAAAATGTTATATAAATACTAAACCAAACTTCAAGTTTTTATTAGAACTACGTATGCAAGCGGAATGTGTACGCACGTGGAAGCATTTGCCGGATGCCTCATATGGACACAACAGTGATCGACCGAAGCCGATCACAAAAATATTTATTATACTTTCATGTTAAAGACTGAAATCTGATTGGTTTAGAAGCAGTTGGTAATCCGTTCTATTACCCTCTGCGTTAGCAACACACTTGGCAACGAGTAACACAACAAAATGTTACATGGGCGTAAATTATGCGCGTACGGTTCGCCGTTGAATTCACTTCATTTCTATATAAAACCAGTAAATTTTCTTTAAAAATAAGACATTCAGTATAATAAAATAAATAGTGCCTGTTTGGGAGGGTAACTGTTAAAATTGACACCTCTCGAAAACCATTGGAAACCTCCGCTTCGCGTCGGTTTCAACAGTTACCCTCCCAAACAGGCCCTATTTATATAGTAGCATATTTCTGCTTGCTTCTTATGGAGAGAAAAGTACAAATTTTGTTAAACGTAAGAGCTGGATAGAAAATAATATTATTTGTTGATGTTATAACATTTTTTATATAAATGCTGATGGTACGTGTGCACATAAGTTATTTATAATCTCTTAAGCTACATTAAGTTTCAATGGCTTTTATAGTCAGCCACCATTTAGTTTATTTTAGAATCGGTGTTATTTACTTGCAAAAATATTCTTCAATTCTTAACACAGATCTAAGCATGCTTTTTAAGGTCTTCCGTTTCCAACGGAAGACCTTACTATTATTCTGAAAAAATTTCAAATTTCTTATTATTTTTTTTTTCTTCTAGACGCCAACTTTGATCCTTAATATCTCGCTCGTTTGTTCACCGATTGTCTTGAAATTTTCAGGACTGATAACATGCCGCGTGATGTTGTCGTTGCATATTTTAGTTGAGGAAAATCCCCATTCGGTTTTGAGTTATTCCCCTTTTAGTAAAATTTAACGACTTCTTTTGTCCAGGGGGGTTTAGCTATAACGATGGCTGGCAGAGTCTCAAAGATGGGCTGGTTTGGAAGCTAATACATTGAATTTGTGCGAGATATATTTTATTTATTATTTAAATGCAAATAAAAGGGGTGGTATAGATGTTGAAACAAAGGCAAGAAAAAAATTCAAAAAAATTCGCGTATTTTCCGTGTTAGTTTCCTACCTGATAAAAATTTGTTATAACATGTATTTTAAAAGATATTGGTCTTACCAAGACCTTTCATTCGGTATACAGAAAAAGGGGCTGGCCCCTATAATTAAGGAGTTAGATGCGTCAAAAGTTTCTTGTCAATAACTTGTAAAGGAATAAAAATTTCTAATGCATTATTGAAGCAAAGTTGTAAAGAAATTAATTTTGAATCCTTCCGTGGTATTCAATTTAATGTTTTCGTAATTTATAGCCAGTATTTGCAGAAACAATAGTTGTCAGTTCGGTCCATTTTTGTGGGGGTGCGCACGTTTAGGAGGTTATGAAAGGGCTTTTTGTAATGCACTAACTGATACATGCAGCGCGCAAAAATAATTCTACATAAAATTCCCAAATGTTTTTATTCATATGTACATATTCATTTCATAAAGATGAACGTCTTTGACCTTATTTTTGTTGTTTGTTTCATAACTGTGCCCCTTTCTATATTTAGATGCATTACGAGACTCAGGTAACCGATCGATAGAAGAGTCGCTAGCTGTTTTCAGGCCGTCGCCTTGACGACAGTGCATATGCTTGTAGAGCTGGACGTACACATGTTTAACGCCCCACTGTGTTACTGTAACAGAGACATTTTGAATTGTTTCAGTACTGGGAGATGTGTTAATTAAATGGTTCGAATGCATGGTAATTAAACTCAACTTTTCTACAGTACGTATACACGGCCGTCATATAAAGCACAATGTGTATTACTGACATGACAAATGTACGCTGGCAATTTAAACGAACGCGGGATTGCTCCCGATAGAACATTTCTTTTAAAGCAAAACAAAATACTGATTTCCGATGGATATAATATTATCATCGTGGAGATGATTTTAAAAAGTGAACTTAATATTCGTATACGATAATATTTGAATCCAAAGCCGCTATTTTTAAGTAACGGTTATTAGGGATACATGTATTAATTATGACTTGCCCCGCGTTTCGCGTTTTTTACTTGCAATGCATCTACAAACGAAAATACCAAACAACCTTCGGCAGCAATTTATAAATAATTTATTACATACTAGTACACAATATTAAAGAGATAACTAAATAAATTGTGCTTTATAATTGTACTCGCTATCTTCCGTGGAAATAATGGCATGGAAAAAATGTTGTTCAATGTTCATCAAAAACGATGTAGCCTTAGCAATCGAAAATAATTAACAAACTGTATATTGATAGATTGACACATTAACAAACATTCAGACCCGCAATGTATTTTTTGCAAATTCTATAAAATGTAGACTCAATAAGTTAATTTTTCCGTTTGGGGTATTTTGAATCACATGTGTACGCTATGTGTACATGTACATATAGATTAATAGCCATATAGATAAACACTTTCAGTGTTGAATTTTTAAAAGATATTTTGTACATGCAAAGCAATCCAATGCAAGGGCTATTAAATTCGAACAATGTACATACGATAGGGATCGAACTGATACTGGTTCTGCTTGTTCTACAAACAGCGAATGAAATGCGAAGTATTAGGGTGTTATTTTTTAAACAAATAAGTATTGCTCTCTTAAAACCTTGCATTACTAAACAAAGTATTTCATCGGAAGCATTATTAGTTACCTTAGCTGCATATATGTAGCTCTCCTTCTGGAAAAATTGAGTACCATCCGACATTTTTCATAGCAATAGCTTTCCAAAAAGCTTGCCTGACTACCCAAATTTATTCAATGGAAGCATGCATGTATCAATTAGACTATCTTATAAGAAATGAAATTTAATTTTCGCTGCGGATCATAAATTATTAAACTGAACGTGCAGAGTTTAGAAGCAATTTCAATCTTTTTCTTCCATCGAGTGCATGTACCTGTATATCACTGGAAATTAAATCATTTCATTATTTTAAATCATTTTAGGAATGTACATGTATCGAATAATCTCAAACAGCCAAATTGAAAATTGAATTTGTTATATATTAGATGCAAAATCAAAGACATTTTGTTATTTCTAACCATATAGGAAAGGATATTCAAACACGTACATGTAGCATCGTTATTTGAAAGTGTGTGTGTGGGGGGGGGGGGGGGGGGGGTTAGGTGGGCAGCTTCATCAAAAAAAAATCTTGACAAGGAATTTAAAAAATGGGGAATTTTGAAAATCCTAATCCGTAGGTGGGAGGGGGTATTTACATTTTAACTTCAATTTAATTCAATTAGAATTACTTTATTTTTTGGTTCCATTTATTACATGCTCCGACAAAAGTGAAAGATCCATGATATCTCTATTTATTATATGACCAGTTAAGAAAATAGAGTGGGTAAGACCATCTACACATCATGTGCTCTGGCCTAACTTGGACTCGCCCACTAATCGGCGAGCCAAAATTATGAATGAGACGTATTATGGCGCGAAGTCTTTCTTTACCATTCACGCAACAGCTGAGATCTCAGATAGATCCATCGGCATAGATCCACTGGGAGGGTGTCAACTAATAACTACATATATTATACTTTGGATTGAATGTTTTAGAAGAAATCTATCGAATTAACATACACACTTAATTGACTAGCAATTGTTAGATGTACATTTACATTTGTACACGCGAGTGAAACCCTTTTCCAGATGAATGAAATCGCCCAATTGATCGAAAATCGGGTCACACGTACCCCACTTCGGCGAATTACTTGTACGTAGCCCCTCCAGTAAATATTCCAATTATATGAATTTATATTTGTTTTAATTAATCCAAACTGATGATTCTTTGTTAATGATGATAATTCAACACCAACTATTACTTACATTGTACTACTTAGACAATGTGTATCATCTTGCGATGACACCTCCCTCTTTTTTTTGACCTTTCAAATATGGCAATCTATTTTTAAATCAGGATTACACACGTGCAATGTGAAATGCCCTTTTAATTGAACACTCTTGCTCATTGTGCTTATTACATCCCATATAACGTTTTCATCAATTATGAATATAAATGTTGACACATTAAAGATGCATCCTCAGGCAATTATTAATTCAAGCTTGTGGGTCCCCCCCCCCCCCACTTTTTCTCACAGCAACTAATTTTTTTAAAATTTGCTTATAAAAAATTGAATTATCAGGGATGTAAAAAATTTATATAAAAATAAGGAAATTAGGATTGAAATTGGGAGTTTTTTTTTTTTTTTGCTTGTCAAGATTTTTTGGATGAGTCTGCCCCCCCCCCCCCCCACACTTTCAAAAAGGATGCTACGTGCCTGCATAAAGATAACAACATTCAAGGGCCTTCCGTCATTTTCAAGCCTCTCAAAATAAGAAAATAGACGCAAAGTAAACTGCATTCATGGCATATGTTCACATTGTATGATGTGTCTCAAAATTCCTATTTTGGACTCGTCCACTATAACTACGAAAAAATTAATGAATGAGACATCCTGATTCTGGCGCGGAGTCTTGTAAATGAAATTTCCATTGATCTGAATGGATTTTTCCGTGAGGGTCGGGGTACTAGGTATAAAAACAAATTTAATCGTTCAAAGTTTTGAATTGTTAACAACGATATATCAGATCGAATGTTTTAGAGCGATTTATAAATCCAAAATACAGTCATTTTTAATATGTTGACGCGTGAGCATATGTATTAAGTAGGCGGGCATCCCTACACCCTATTAATTGAAGACAAATGAAATCGCGTCTAGCAGAACTCCCTGGCATTTTAGTGTTTGTTATTATAAATTTATGATTTTGTTTGTTAATAACAATTCAACATCAATTATTAATTAACAATGTACACTCTAGTACGCTTATACACAGTTTTGTTGCGATGACCCCCCCCCCCCCCCCCTCCCCGGACATTATACCTATTTTTAAATCAGGATTACACACGTGCTTGCATGTGCAGAAGACAATCTGGAACTTAACTGATGACTATATCATCTCTTTGGAGATTTATTTCTCCGTAAGCAAATACGTGTAGTAACTGATACATGCAATTGTGAAAACCATAGAGGAATGCATAATCTGCGCATAATAACTAACTGCTTGATGCAATATTTCTTTTTTCCAACATGTTTTAAGTCAATGATAATATGAAAATATATGCTTGACTTCATATCGGAAATTACTCATTTTCTTTATTCCCCTTTTCAATAAACAAAACAAACCAACAGACCAAATTGATCCAGATAAATAAATTATCAAAAATAAACCTAAAAAACAAACTACACTTTCATCCTTCACCCACAATATTGCCTTTTCGATATTTGTCATCGTGGTAGATCCGTGTAACAATCTATTAAGTAGGTGCTTGCACGACATAGAACCGGCCCTTGCTGATCAACGTTTTCATTAACACATATAAAGGAAAAAAAAATATTTAGATTTTTTCTTGGATTTATTTTGATGTAAATAAAAAAGAGAAGAAATTAGTTCTATAATATATATGCGATGTAAATCTTTTTTCCACGCAATATTTCGTATAAAACAACGAAGAGTAGTATCTTGAAACTTCATTCAAAATTTGATTAGACCTTTAAATTGTAAAATGCTAACATTGAAAATTGTGCCCGATTTCTTTTTTCTTTTAAGATAAAACTTTATTTAAAAAACTGATTCTTTGAGACAAAATAAATAAACATAATCAGTTTGATATTCTCTAAGTGCAGTTCTGTAGCTCTTAGTCTGAAAAAGAATCGGATGGACGACCTAGGACCCAGATCGTCCATCCAAATTTCTTGAATATTGCCATTTCTTTCGTACGCGGACGCATGTTGGTCGAATACTCACCAAGACTAAATGGTTCGTATTTTAAGTTTTAACTGCGTTTAAAGGTAATATTGGAATTCCGATAATTTTGAAAATGATTAATTAAATAAAAATGGTTAAAATTACCGTCAAATTACCGGCATCAGCCTTCCCCATGCGCGAATCAAGAAGAGTAGGGTGAGGGTTCCAGACCCCACCCCAACCCCCGCAAAATTTCTTTCCATTACATGTACAATATAAAATTACAAAAATATGCCTCGGACATCCCCAGGCAAACTCAAATAACCGTCAGACACTCAACCCCCACCCCAGGAAAATTTTTCTTATCTGCGCATGCCCCCTCCCCCCCCCCTCAAAAAACAAAATTATTCTCCAGAACCCCCTGTAAAATTTCCAGGATCTCCGCATACATTCTAAAAGATTCATTGGCCCTTGCTTTCGATAAAAAATGCGAGTAAAATGTTTGGTCTTTTTACGTTCATACCGGGCATACCCACTGTGTGATTATAATCGTCGTCCATATTCTGTGTATATTGAGTCAATTATGATGATTCGATAAGTTTCTCAAAATAAAATGCACATGCAAAAAAACAACATGCGGCGAATCAAACTTCAGACAACTTTTAAAGATCTGTATTTGCTTATATACATGTACTTTGTTTCTTTTACACAGTGTTTATACATCTAATATTGCACCATGGTCAGGTATCAATTTTTATATTACGTCACAAGTATGACGCAGCTACGACGGAAGACCTAATCGTTGCTTGCAACGAGCTCGTCTCTAGTTGTAAATATATTTCTTTTGTAGAATTAAGAGGTTTGATGGTCTTGGCGTATTTAGACTCCCTTGACCTCTGCTTGTAAATTACAAGAAATTTATTTCCAGACCACTGGGCTTAATTCAGGAAATAATTTGGAAGACAAGAAACCCATTAGCCACATCACTTACCTGAGTAACATTGGCCAAAGTGCTGATCAAAGCAGCTAACTCTAATATTATAAGTCAGCTGCTTTGATTAAAACTATGGCCAACGAACTTTGGTTTGTAAAGTGTAAAACTAAAGAGAACCATGTGCTCATGAGTATTTTCTACTTAAGAATGCTAAACTAAAAGAATAATTACTTATGGAATGTTTGATGGATTTATATTAATAAACGAATGTAACCCTTTTAAAGGAGAAAAATTAAATCTAAATATCAGAAGAAATTTACACCTTCACGTGTATGATATAAACATGCTAAATTTATCCCGACTGTATAATTTCATATCATTATACAATTAATTATTAACTTTCATGAACTATTTTTAGTTAATAAAAGAAATCATACTTCTCATTTGAAAAAAAAACTGCTCATAAAGACACATTTGTTAACGTTAGAGCGATATAAAATATTGTCTTACCTTGCTCAAATTTAACTTTTTTTGGTATTAAAGAAGTCATTTCTTCGTCCTCGTTTTCCATGCATGGTTCGCTTTTAATATATACACATTTTACATCTCCTTAAAATAAATTTGTAATTACTGATTTTTCGTCAGACTTGAATCAACATAAGCATAATGGAGATGAAAAACAGCACATTATATATGAGTTTAATTTCTTGTCACATTGCAATTGAAATTAATCATAAATTCCAACGTCATTTTCAATCATCATAAAAAAATCCCTGTTTTAATTAAGAAATGAATTTAACACTTTTTGTTTTGATTAACGTATCAAAAAACATTAACTGAAAACTTCATCAAGGCACTTCATGCATTGATGATTAAAAAAGATAAACACTGTAAACAAATCTATATCTGACCTTCACCATTCTCAACATTAGAGAAGACCGCTTCGTTATGTTTTCTGTTGGGCTGTTTAGTGTGGCACAGTGGTTTTCTGATGTCTTAAAAATAACAAAAGGGCATTTGTTAAAGAGGGGCTACTCTGAAAAGGAAATAAATCCCATCATTGACAAAATCTCAATTCAACCCCCGCGTCAAAGGATTAAAAAACGTTTATTGAAGTACTGGAACATTTTGAAGACGGACTCAACTTGCATACAGTTATTTGAAACGGAACCTATTATTGCATACAACAAACACAAAAATATCGGAGATCTTTTGATAAAATCTGGCTTACATTAGATACATTAAATCTGGACCCCTGATGAGGCTTACTTTACCGCCGAAACACTCTACAACTACCATTATAACTACATGTATTTTTTCAATATTATCAGGATGCAACAATCAGGTGTGGTTTAGAGTGTCGGGTCCTAATAATTCAATATCAAGTCTGGTTGATTGATGTTGTTTATTTTAAACTTTAAAAGGAGGAGAATTAAATCTAAATATCATAAGGAATTTACACCTTTACGTGTATGATATAAAAATGCTAAATTTATCACGACTGTATAATTTCAGATGATTATGCAATTAATTATTAACTTTCATGAACTATTTTTAGTTAATAAAAGAAATCATACTTCTCATTTGAAAAAAACCCTGCTCTAATCATAAAGACAAATTTGTGAACGTTAGAGCGATATATAATCTTGTCTTACCTTGCTCAAATTTAACTTTTTTTGGTATTAAAGAAGTCATTTCTTCGTCCTCGTTTTCCATGCATGGTTCGCTTTTAATATATACACATTTTACATCTCCTTAAAATAAATTAGTAATTACTGATTTTTCGTCAGACTTGAATCAACATAAGCATAATGGAGATGAAAAACAGCACATTATATATGAGTTTAATTTCTTGTCACACTGTAATTGAAATTAATCATGAATTCCAACGTCATTTTCAATCATCATAAAAAAATCCCTGTTTTAATAAAGAAATGAATTAAACACTTTTTGTTTTGATTAACGTATCAAAATAAATTTACTGAAAACTTCATCAAGGCGCTTCATGCATTGATGATACAAAAAAGATAAACACTGTAAAAAAATCTATATCTGACCTTCACCATTCTCAACATTAGAGAAGACTGCTTCGTTATGTTTTCTGTTGGGCTGTTTTCTGTGGCACATTGTCTTTCTGATGCCTTAAAAAATAACAATAGCTGTGTATTGAATAAAAATACAACCAACGAATAATGGTTTATACATGTACATGTACATTTTTTTTCCTTTTTACATATTTTACATGATCGGTTTCTTGATTATGTTATAAACTCATTGCACAACTATATAACTTGTTAATATCGCGATCTCAGCTTTCTAGTCGATATTTTGCAAAAACTAACGTACCGATGCTAATACATGTCTTTTTAAAATACCATCGATACAAAGCCTAACACATTTTAAGGGTTTTCTATACTTAATACAGGTAACACTTTTATCCTTTCTATATCACAAATATATGAAAGCATAACAACACTGTTTTAATTAGTGAAAACTCTTAAAATGTATAATACTGTATTCAACTTACATATGATTAGAACCAAAACGACAGCTATTAACAGGACAGAGATGATAACAAAAATCCAAACACTGCGGAAAGATTTCCTAAAATATCAAATGAAAAAAAAATATAAAAAGAATTTAATTCAAAAAACATAACTTTAGACACATTATCGAATAGGGAAAACGGAATTAAAACCAACATTTGTTTTGTTTTTGAAAACGACTGAACTCACTCTTGGCCTGAACTGTTGGTAGTTATCAATGTACTTTTTGATGTTGTTGTTTTTGTTTTTTCCTCGAATCCTAAGGATCCCTCATTCTTTAAAACAAGCTTATAACAATCAGGGTCTGTAATTAAACAAAAAATAGATTTTCCTAAAATACAATAGTTAGAATACAATCCCATATTTTTAATTATTTGTTGAATATAAATAGTATGAATATTTAATATATACTTCAATTTGTTGACTGTATATATTTATCAAATATTTGGTTTATGAACACGGTTCCAAATGTTCGTTGTAATGAGTCTCTCTCTCTCCAAACTTAACATGTGCAGTATGAAAACAATACGTATAATATGTAGTTTTGTGACCTTACATTTATAGATTTCAGATGAAAGGTAATATTCGGCACATTTTGGAAATGCTGCGTTGCACGGAGCTGATAGCTGATCTTGAATTACACCTCCAAGTACATTGAACTCTACACAATGTCCTGAAAATTATTAATTCAAAAGTTAAAGTAATATTGTTTAAAATATTTAAAAGCTATTGTGTTTAGCATAACATATGCAAGACATTGGTAAATAGCTTGCAATTTTAATTTATGATTTTAACCTAATCAAAAATCTAGGTTCTTATTTAATGCACTGTGGCAACGCACTCTAAATAAAAATGCGCATGCGCTGTATTTTAATGATATAATATAGCATAATAATACAATTTTAAAAAAATCTTTAACGAAACATGTTGATTTTTTATTATATGAAATTGAAAGTCATTTTTTCGTAAGATAACTGAAAAAGCGACACTTCATTTACATTAATGATTGCTTATGCTTATAACTACTAATTGCTGCATTAAAGGGGAATTAAGTCTAATACAATTATTTTTATTTGGAAAGTTTTGCGGCCGTTCGCTTAGTTTCATTTTGTTGACCCGATGCAAGAAAAAATACCTGTAGCATCTTCTGTAGTGAATAAATATAATACCTGTATATGATACGCAAACATGACACCAGGAATTCTGTATAGTATTTTAGCTTCTATATACTTTGCATTTTTTTTAACAAATAAAGTCATTTGATTTTTACGACTATTATGAGTTCCTCATACTATAGGCACAGGCATGCACTTTCACAATAAAAACTTAATATGTTTTAATTTCATACAAACTGAAATACCTACTGTGGACAAGGGATTTAATCTTAAAGAAAATAATAAAGAAATGAATACGATATCAAAAGATTAGTTAACCTTCATTTAATTACTAAAATGTAGCGGTGAATGTCATGATAAGAGTTCTTATAAGGGGAAATTGAAATGAAAAAAGTGATTGTTTTGCTTGGAATTACCATTCATTTTTTTTGCTTTCAAAAGCTGAATTTTACCATAAAATGTACTCAAATGTTACTTTCATATTTTTATGTATGGTAACTGACATCCACAATGGTTACAGAACAAAAATGAAATCTTCGATAAATTTACAAAAGCTTAATATATTTACGAAATAATAGTATTAACAACTGTACCGAATATTATTCTTGTTGGTCCACACACTTCCAACAATTCACTTCGGAGGCCGTTAACAACACAGTGGTATTGGTACTTTTCAACAGTTGTACAATTTTGCTTTGATGCCATCCTGCCACAATTTTTCTTGCGGGCAGCAACATCCCATTGTGCTTTGGAAGTTGGACAGGAGTCCACGACTTCCACACTGGCAACGGCCTCTTGGCAGTATCTGTTCTGACTTGTACACAGCTGTTGTAGAAAATGGTTTGAAACTACTTTCTTGTAAAATTTAATTCCCAAATATTTCACTGATTTAAAGATAAATGTTCATCGCCTGTACAAATATTACCTCTACTTGCAGTATAATCAGAACCAGTAACAAGAAGAAACTGTAATTCATTCTGCCAAACCTAAAAAAAAGTATAAAACAATGCGGTTTCAATTTTTATGCAAAACAAATGAAGGCAGCAGAAGTGAACTGTTGAATATAGTTCACAAGAACAGAAAACGATGCTTCGGCGCCAGCTTTAAAAAAGACATTTTATAGAAAGTTTTGTTGTGAATGAATTATTTTAATCTATTGCAATTAAAAATTATGAAACATTTTGAAAGTATTTGTAAACTTAAAGTATTTTGGGATTTGAAACATAAGCATTGCATGCATCATATTGTAAATTACAATTTGTTGAGGTATGTAAATGCTGTTTAAGTGTGCTTTGATAATAAACGTTAGTGTTTAAAGCTGAGCACTGTTCGTCAATAGGCACTGTCCGCCATATTTCTCTTTCACCACTGTTGTCCCTACAACCCCTATATAAGGCGCAGACCTCTAAACAGGTCAAAGTATTTCGCTATAGAGGTCTGACCTGTGTGGACGTACATCTTGCCTCGCTGTGTTACTCGGTCGCGATGAAATAATCAAATTCTACGCAATTTATTTTCAAGCCAGGAGAATAATATCATTAAATAAATTGGTAAATGCATTATTTACAAACAGAATATGCACATATAATAAAAAATGCATAAAATCAAAAGACTATTGAGGGAATAATACACGTCGGTCACGAGTTTCAGCGAAACAACAAAATCATAATAAAAAATGCATAAAATCAAAAGACTATGGAAGGAATAATACACGTCGGTCACGAGTTTCAGCGAAACAACAAAATCATACGTTGGTAAAAGATATCTAGCATCGCAGAGAAAAAAAATCCCGCGACAGTATACTCATTTAAAGGGAACAAAAAACGACACACACTTTTTTACACCGATATCTGAGACACCACCACTTTCATTAAATTGAATAAATGTAAGGTACGTGAAATATATTGTCCGTCAATATTGGAGCTAAAATCAAATTAATCTAACGATACAAAAAAGCACTATACATGTAGGTGTAACAAGTACTTGAAAGCAATGGAGTGACTTCATTTTTAATCAATCTTAATTAACATCCGGGTAAATGTACACAAATACATTTTAGGATATCTGCCTATTTGGAATTGAAGCACATGATGTGTAAATTGATCTTATCCTCTGGAAATGGGAAACAGACTGTATTTGATCATGAGTTGAATTACACAAAGTTGTGTTGCTCATTCGTCAATTTATAACATTCACATGGAAACGTGTCCGTTGTGAATGGGTGCACAATCGAATGATAAACCGAAAGTAACATTAAAAAAATTCTACAGTAGAGGTTAAGTAAAATATATTGAACACATATAATAAAGTATCGAAAAACATATCCCCAAAGGTACTTATCAATTAACTTATACAGATGAAAAAAGTTATAAAAAATTACCTTTGTGTTGTATAACTTGTTCTCTTCTTCTCTATATATTTAAAATGGCCGACTGTCTACGACTGCGCATTAACAAACTTTAGAATTTCAATTCATAAAAAATGTTACTTTTTTTGTTTTTATATTCAAACGACTTTTGAATTTTGTATTTACAACCGCATATCACATGTATATAGATGGCCTTTTTTTTTAACACTAATGACTCACTAAGCGTAGATAGCCCTTGACCCATTTAAATAATCTCAACGGGTGCACCTATAAACCCTGTAACTACCCGGGGTGAAATACATGCGGTCTTCCTTTTTTCTCTATTTTGTTTAGAGAGAGAGAGAGAGAGAGAGAGAGAGAGAGAGAGAGAGAGAGAGAACGTGCTGTGATTTGTGTTTGATTCAATATATTTTATTTTAAGATAAAAAAAAATCGTTATAAGCTAAGTTCACTGTTACTATGCTGCACTGAAAAAAAGGTACACAGGAATCAATCTGCTCAACTCGCACAATTTTTAAACCTACCGTCCGGGTACTTTTCGATGCAAAATTCTTGAGTCTTTGATTGGATAAGTATTGAAACCTAAAGAGGTAGAGGGGTTGACTTGAAATCCATAACTTCAAATTCTTTGTTAATTGCTTTAACACCCCCCCCCCCTCCTCAATTGTATGAGCTTGACGTGTCGAACTGGATTGTTCTTACTCCAACTCACACCCACTTTATAAAATACCAAGTGTTGTAAAATAAAAAATGTCTACATTGTTTTCTAATAATTACATAATCAGAAATAAATTTATGAAATAAATAAATTACATGAGTAAACAACAAAAAAAACAAAATCTAGAGCTACTACTAAAGTACAAGTAGTAGCTCTAGATTTTGTTGTCTTTGTTTTTTACTCATGTTATTTATTTTTTTTGTCCTGAAGAAGAAACTGGTTGTTCCAAAAATTGACAATATCTATTGTTCGTGCCGTTAGCCATTTTAGTGCTTTATATATTCAGTTTACTGGCATAGTATCTATATATCAGATCCGACACTTTAAAGATGCCTAGTGTTGTTGATTTTATTCAGTG
Source organism: Magallana gigas (assembly GCF_902806645.1). Taxonomy (NCBI): domain Eukaryota; kingdom Metazoa; phylum Mollusca; class Bivalvia; order Ostreida; family Ostreidae; genus Magallana; species Magallana gigas. The sequence goes on from NW_022994787.1 coordinate 44,275, forward strand.
CTTTATATATATATATATATATATATATATATATATATATATATATATATATATATATATATATCTAAACTGACATCTGCATGCGCTCTCATGGCTTTTTTTTCACTCATGATTTCAAACAACTTCTAGAACTAACTCTCTCTCTCTCTTTCTTTCTGTGTCTTTCTGTCTCTATAGTTCATATAAAAATACAGTTTTTAAAATTACAATAAAGCCCTCAATTTGTCAGGTTCATTGAACGAGGTCGGTCACTGGTTCAAAGTGTATGACTTTGTTCACTTTCTCTATTTTTTGCGAATTTAAAATTGATTACGTTAAGAGAGTTCATCTGCAATCGATAAAACTTACATGAAATTATGCGATCCCAAGTTCGAGATTCTAACCTTTTTTGGTTATCTTCATAATCAGGAACTAAAATAATGTTTAGGAGTAAATAATTTATACTTGTTTTCTAAAATAAAATGTATCAGAATGACTTAATCAAGTGACTGCAATCTGCAACAGCGCTAAATTATTGCCTATATGTAGAAAACGATTATTTCTCTTCATTTGCTTTCTAAAAGAAAATCTTTAATCACAGAAATGAGAAATTAATATATAAAACAGAATAAATCATAACAAAAAATATTCTCTCATGTAGACTTCCTAAATATGTGTTCCATTCAACTGTTTTGAGGTTGCACTTTTAATATGCACTTCTCTTTTTCACAAAAAAACTTCACCCCATCGTACAGGAATAAACCTAAAGTATTATAATTATTTCCGTATATAAATATATGGCAGTTTTGTTTTGACTAAAAAAATTAACACTCAAAACAATAACTTTTGAACTAGATATTTGCTTTACTTAAATGTACAGTAAAATTCTATCTAAGACATGTTATTTGTTATGAAATTTATACCGAGTTAACTCGGCTTACTTTATTCGTTCATATTCGATTGCAACAGCCAATTACGGTTTATGAATTGATTCAAACCAGCTTGGTTATTAATAAATGTTATTCACCCTTGTGCATCGGAAGTACAACATACACAGTAGCCTGCAGCAATAATATCCACAGATTTGAAAAGTGATGATATATTGCATTGTTCATTTTTTTCACGACATGTACCCTCTGTGCCAAAGGTAATTTTGAGCTTAAACGTCTTGGGCTATTTCGCTGTAAAAATGTTCCGTTTGAACGCCCAAAGAAATGGTTGGTTCAATTTCTATGTTTGTATTGTTGTATCTTAGTCTTTGCCTGCTTACCGTGGGCTCTTCTAAATCTTCGTTGTTGTCTATTCTTGATTCATTTTCTTGAAAGACAGGTATTTGATTACTCTCAGTGTTACTAAACACAGGTGACAAATATGTAGGATCTGCATCCAATTGTACCCGTGGTTCTAGATAATCTGAACTTTGAGTTTCCGGTGCAGCAAGATTCAACAATTTGTAATGAGCCTGAAGCTCTTTTTGATTTATTCCAATTGTGCTGTGATTCTTTCTAAGGCACTTGAAATATATGTAAGCAACTACAAATATAGAGCAAATCATAACAAAAATTCCAAATAAGGTTATAACAACGCTATTTCTTAATAAGTCGCTGTTTTTATGCGAATAATTATCCTTTGTTGTACCACTTATTTTTGTTGTTGACGTAGGGAGGTCGGTTGTTACTGGTGAAAAATATACTGTTTTATTTAACATCACAATGGTTGACAACGTGGTTGAAAATTGCGTTGAATGGGCCTTTGTTGAACCTGTAAAAATATCACACTAAATGAAATATGTTGTTTTGATGCAACTAAGACGGTTATATCGTAAACATTGAATAAACACTTACTTAATTGTTGGTATGATAAAGTTTCTACGTTCCAAAGACATCCTTGAGAATAATGACAGCTATCTTTGGAACAGTCGCATATTGATTGGCAGTCTTCTCCATAAACAGGGTAACTGCATTTCGTTCCGCAATCTTTTCCAAAGTATCCAATTGAGCACTCTAAAAATACGTTATCAAATGTCATTCATTTTGAATTGTTGAATGCATTATATGCAAGCACTACCTGTACACATAAAATACCAATATTTTTTGTTACAGTTTTTTCTCTATGTTTAATAGCGTTAATCATCGTTCTAATTGTAAAAATGTAAACTATTTTTTTTAAAAATTACTTTCGCATTTTCTAGTCTTTTCATTTAACGAAAAACCAAGGCAGCAGACGTCCTTTCCATCAATCCTAAAATGGTATAAATTTTAATTATATACGCGTAAGTGTTTCTTTTAAAATGATTTGCAATGTTATCGTAAATAGAAGATTAGAAAATACTTACCCTTTACAAAAGCGATTTTCTATAAACTGAAATAAATTGAACAAACCAACGACCGTTGCAAGCGTTAACATCATCAGTCGTCAAATAGAACAAGGAAACACTGCCATGAAATTAACAGTTATGTATGTAAATTGCACATCCGTTTTTTCTGTTTTTACATTACGATTGATGTTAATGTCAAAATTATTTCCTTATTGCTCATTTATACAGTGTATTTATTTATCATTAATTAGCTTTTTGTTATTACATATAATTTATTTCCCATGGAACGCCATCTTCTTGGTTCTAGTTTCGGTTAGCTTAAAATCAAAAGCATAAGACCCTAATTAAGTCATTCTACCCGCTCTACAATCTGATTTCTTTCTTTCTGATTTCTGAATAATTGAGATTTTTATGATTTACTTGCATTGTCTGAAATACTTAATAGTATTGGTAATACATATGGTTAACATATTTCCAGACAGTGTTTGTTTCCTTTTAAGCAGATGCACCGGCTTCTAGTTCACCTGAGCTGAAAACTGATCAATTTTTATTCAGTGTCTGTTCGTCTGACTGACCGTCCGACTGTACACTTTTCACATTTTTTACTTCCTCCAGAACCGCTAGGTCAATTTTAACAAAACTTAGCTCAGCGCATCTTTCGATAAACAGAATTCAATGTTTGATAAAATGAACGGCGCCATTTTTTGTAAGGAGAGATGATTTAGAACTATTAAAAATTTAATGACATATTTCAAGATTTCTCTATATAAACTGACGCTGAAAAGCCGAAACTGTGTGGAACCAATCCCAAACAGTGTATATTTAAGTTTGTTCAATTCATAACCCAGATGCTAGGGTGCAGGCACAATGCGGATTACATTTTTACGTATAAATAAATGGAAAAAAGGTAAAGACCTAGTAAGTTGTCAGAACGTGTGTCCAAATCATTTGTATATATATCTTATATATATGTATACAATAAAATATGTTCAAATCATAAATGGAAATATGTCTTTAAGTTTAAAAATCCTCTCAAGAACCATTTTGCCAGAAAACCTGTAACTTGTGAGCAAGCATCCTCAGGTAATACAGTTTCAGTTTTGTTAAAATTATGATCCCCGTCATGACATAAGGTGGTCGCGGACGCGGTCCATTATATTAACGGTGCCCAAGGCAGGCATGAAAATGAAACCGAGTTATGGTCAAATTTGATATTTGTGTAGTCGTTAAATAATCGATCTTAATCATGTTTTGTTCCGTTATCGATTGAAATCAATTCATAATATAAGATATAATCGATTAATGATCGATTACTTTAATTCTGTTTTTTGAACAAATATTAAAATAGATATATATTTCTTAAAAATAAGTTTTCAAGTTGATATTGATTTAGATTTAGCAAAAGAGGGGTTGTGTAATTTTAAATGTTCCATACTAGAACAATCAGTTCTATAAATACAACCTTAAATGATTTCCCTGGCCTTTTAAATACAAGCACAAAAGGTTGTCATTTCTTTTAAATTATGTAAACAAGGTTTATTCTTGTAAGTTAAAGCTTTCAGTTGTTAACATAAACAATAATCTCGGAGAACAAAAATTGGCTTAGGCAACTCTAGCTGCAGATATTTATCTTCTTTTAATTAGGCGGAGGGGGCAGTGTTATAAAGGTACATTTTCAAAATATATTAAAATTAAAACGGACACAACAATTTATAATCTTTTAAATAAACAGTAAAACTCGTCTAGTACGAAAACAGATATAGCGAAATCTGGGATGTAACAAAGTATTTTAAATCCCCAGTAAAATTCTTTACAAATCTTTGTAAAATTGTCCGGTTTTAACGAATTTACGGATATACAAGTAGTTGGCCATAAATGAGTTCGCAAAGTGGCCGACGTTGACTTAGGTCTCGTCATCACCTAAATTTTTTGGACCAACTATCTCTAACAACAAAGTAAAAATGACTTAGCAGACATATATAATACTTTGTATTATATACTTGTGAGTGAAATAATCATAGAATTTTCTAGGTTTAGCGATGTACAGGCTTTGTATTGAATAAAAAGGGAGACTACTTGAAATAGGTCACGAAAAATTCGGGTTTCATTTTTGGGAGTTGATTTTAATCAACTCTTCTATGCAGTTACTCTGGCAAACAGAAAGTGAAACAGTGTTTGGACCTAAGGACAAATCATCACCGCTTATAAGACTTAGTTCTTGAAAATAATCGATAAATTCGATTAAATGTACGCTAAGGCATTTTCATTTTATAAAGGAAACTTATTTATAAATACCTTGGAAATAGTCAGATTATAAAAAGTACGAACAATTTAGAAGTTTTTTTTTGCAATCGTATGTATTCTTACGCCAGAGTTCAATATAGTCTCGTTCAACCATCTCCATACATCTCCGACAAGCAGCAAGTCAGTCTATATCTAGAGGTCGCATCATCAAGCTATCACGTGACCTGGTATCTCTTACTTGTCGGAGATTAACAGAGACAGCCGAGCACCTTATTGAACGAGACTAGAGTTCGTTATTGGTTGGATCCATACAATTTTTGAAACATTTCGAATTCCTATACATAAATTAATGAAACCAATTCTATTTTTAAATATTACACAACACGATTCATAAGAGGTTTTTTCGATATTCTTTTTGGAAAAGTCCGAGAATTCACATTATAAAAATGTCCGTAATGCAAATACATATTATAAACTACTTGCCATACAAAATAACATATCGTTGATTTTAAGATAAATAATAATCGATAAAATCAACTCCCGTCAGTTCTTCAGTACTTTGATTTGACCTGTGTGCTTATGTAATCAATACTTTTGCTATGGTTGAATGAAATTTTCTAAAATGTCTGAACATTATGTATGCCAAAAATTGTGTTGATATTGTGTACTTTTACGGTCAAATTGGACATAAAATTCGTGTTATCTTTTTTTAACAAACTATCAGCGATTTGTAAAGTGAAGAACAACGACTGTTGAGAAGCAGTCTGGTTACGGTTTTATTAAACACAATAGACTCTGATCTTGAAGTAAATCAAGCTTTTCGAATATTAAAAGCATGTTCTCTGTTATTTCTTTGGACTCTAAAACGGCATTCGGTCATCTAGCGATGCCCTTTTTCAATAACTTTCACTTCTAGTTACGATTTTAGCATTACTCCGTTCTTACGCATTTTAAAACTTTACCTCACAGTTTTTGCTGTATATTCTGATCATCCTTCCACTTAAAGACTTTTAAAAATCCAACATCTGACATCTGTATGACGATTTGTTTCTACCTTCCCATATTTTTTCTCCAGTTTTGTGCCATATGACGATATTTGATGAAAGAAAACATGTATATACATGTATATATTGATTTCTCTATAATCATTTTTACGAATTTGTTATACGGATGTAACGAATGACGGATATCACGAAGTATATCTATTGGTGCCTAGGACATTGCTAGAACCGAGTTTTGATGTAAAAAAAACAAGCTATTATAAAACATTTTCATCTTCATTCATACCAAACTTCATGGAAGTAAGGTAATATATACCTTAACTCCTTTCATTCCATTGCGCTTTGTTTAATCTTTTGTGAAATTGAACAGAAAACTAGCTTGTATGGATATGCATGGAGAGAATTTTTCTTCATTGATTAGAAGTAATTATTTTTACTGTTTACAAACAATTTGAACACACAATTTTTGTATTTAACATTGTATACTAATTATTCAATATTAAACAATACATTTCCGTCACACGACGTAGCCCTAATATGCGAAGTGGCATATTAATTTCGTAGTGTATTTTAAAATGAGGGCCCTGAATAAGACTTTCTTTTTTAATTAACATAAGCCTGCTTTAATAATTTGTTTTATTTTGCCTGTACTATTATAAGATGTAGAAAAAAAATGTGGTGATTATATCAGTTGTACTAAGGTACGATCAAATCTACATCACCGGTATTAGAAGCACCTGTTCAGTTTAAATGGGTCAAATACCTTTCTGACCTAACGCTTTCTTTCCTAAAAAAAAAATTTTCGTTCACAGTTTTGTAAGATAAACATCGCCATTTTCATAGTATTATTTAACATTAATTTAATTTTTTAAATACATAAATACTATATGTTCCTAATCACTTATTAATATCATTTATCGACTCGCGCCTGCGCTCTGGGGATCTTATTTGTGGTTTTGAAATTAAGGTATGTACATTGCATAATTTGTTCAAGAAAAGTTTAGGAAACAGTAATTATTTTTGTATGTTAATTTAGAAACATATTATATAGCTTAATTTTTTTTAAAATATCAGTTAAATAATCGGAATTCAAGGTTTTTTATGGTAAATTAAAACAACAACAATCAACTTTCGTTTTCTTAAGAAATACTACCTCAGGGATGGAAAATTATTATGTAAGCAAATAAGCATAGTGCAATATTCTCCTTTAAATCAGAAACAGTAAAACATATAGATAACAGTCAATTGTTTCTAAAAAAAACTGGAGTATATTTCCCCAAAAAATATCTTTGACTAAGATATGTCTTAGACCAACATTTGTCTCAATCTTTTGACACATACGCGTGTAAGGTCCATAATTATGTTTGTTTGTTAATTTAGGAACATAATATATCTAATATAAAGCTTTAATTTTTTTGAAATATCAGTTAAATAATCGAAATTCAATTTTTTTTTATGGTAAATTAAAAAGCAACAACAATTAACTTTCGTTTTCGTATACATTGAATGTGTTATCAAACGGGGAAGTTAAATTTTGGGGTCGGATGAGGGGAGGGTGATTACCTTCCCCAATTTTGTTTTTTATCTGAACCTCACATTAGGGACTGGGATAAAAATATTAGTGAAATTTGACCTAAAGAAAAAATTTAGACATATGTCGTCCTAAATACCCACTCACTGGTTTAAAAAAGATCATTGTAATCATTTTCCACTCGGCTGCAACACAAAGAATTGAGGCCATGTTCATGTATATATCATCCAATTCAGTTTAAATTTTTCATCCCTTTTCTAAATATCCAGCTATGCAGTTTTATTTTTTATTTTAATTTTATAGAATAGGTTAAGAAAATTATTAAGAAAAAATTCGGACACAATATTACGAAAAAATATATGATTCAACATTATTGCATTTTATTATACTTTCATGTTAAATACTGAAATCTGATTAGTTAAGACACAGTTGACAATTCGTTCTATTACCCTCAGTGTTAGCAACACACTTAGCAACGGGTAACACAACGAATTGTTACATGGCCGTAAATTATGCGCGAACGGTTCGGCGTAGAATTCACGTCATCTCTATGTAAACGCAGTAAAAATTCTCATATATTAAGACATTCAGTATAATAAAATAAATAGTGCCTGTTTGGGAGGATATAACAGTTGAAATTGACAACCCTCGAAAACCATTGTCAACCTCCGCTTCGCATCGGTTGACAATAGTTTATTCGGGATGTCAATTTCAACTGTTACCCTTCCACACAGGCACTATTTATATAATGTCATTCATTTTTAATCGCGCGGGCTATTATCTTGTTGAATGAAAATTTTCTTTTTGTTTTTTTTTATGTGTTTATAATAAAGTTACTCTTAGAACCATTCTTTTCAGTAATGTTAAATTAATCATGATGTTGACAATCGTGATATATATTACTTCATATACTGCAATACGTGACTGTATGACAGCTTTCACCCAATCCAAGAATTTAAGGTATTCGATGTATAAAGACCACATTTTGTACCTAATAAATGAATGGTCCGATATTCTTAATCATGATATCATTTTGAAGGTGTTATGAAATAAAAATACTGCACCAAAGGAATTTTCAAAATATTAATTATGGTCCAACTAATTACACCTTGAATTTTGCATTGAAGTCTATGGGCAAGGTATGTTTTAATAAGATATTGTTAAAAGTACCTTAAAAATTTGTAAAACTCTCTTGGTTAATACATGCATGAACCTTCTCTTTATTAAAATACGAAATAAAATGAATCATTTACCGCAGATATTTTGACGAAATTAAAATTTTCTTTTTTTCAACAAGGGGAGATAACTCTTAGAAAAAAAATTTAAGGTGCACAATGACCGGCTTCTTATATGTTGTCTGTCATGTGAATTTGGTTCATTTCACTTTCATCGTTAACTAGAAATACATATTTAACTGGTTTAAAATGATTCAAAATTGTTCAATATCCCTTCATGATACATCAAATACCTTAAGTCCCACTGTAATTCAGTCCGTGTCCATCAGACCAAAAAAGGAATAATTAAGAAACAAATGGTTCATTAGATGAGTTATAACCGAGATATTAATGTAAATACAGCGGTGTAAACGTAACCACAGGTATCCATTTAAAAGGGTTTTTGGTGTTAACATAGAATCGATATTTGAATACAGGATATTAGACGCGCGTTCTTTTTATTTCACAAAACATATAAAAAAATGGTTGCAGTTCGTGGTTGCCACTTACTTGCCTACTCACTGATAAGATTTGAAATCAGTGTATGTTGTCAGAGCTAACTTTCAACTTTTAAAACTACAGAACGTCTATAATTAAAAACCAGCTACATTTTAAAGATAAATTGATCTAACCAATTGACATACGGTATTAGTGCACATTAGCCAATGTTCAAACTGACGATGTTGTTTTACTGATGATGTTTGATACAAAAAGAAGGTTTCAATATGTGTGATATGCATAAGCATGACAAACGGACAGTTTATTACCCGAAACAGTTTTCATTTCAGTTTCCTTATTAAAAAATGCTTTTTTGGCAAACATTAAGAGAAAGTATTCGGTAAATAAATATAAACATAGGGAATAATTAAACATTTATTTACTTCTTTAACAGATTTCCAAGATGGCCCATGGATGTAAAATGTGCTTGGTTCTGGTAAAAACTGTGCTTTTCATTCAGGTAATTTATGTTATCAAAATACATACAAATCATTTAATATTTGCAAGGCTTACTTGTGTAATGCTTTTATTTGTTTAAAATTTACCTTTTATATTTAATCAACATACAGCTATGTAATGGTGAAAGTAGATACTGTAAAGAAGCAGTTGACACTGTAAAAAACGTGGAATCATGTCCAACTTCTAAAACGGAATGGGACACTGCTGCTTTTAACAAGGACTGTAGCAAAATTGCATTACAGCAAAACTGTTCAACTGTTGAAAAATTTGTATACCACTGTGTGATAAACGGATACAGAAATAAATTGTTGGAAGTCTGCGCACCTTCAAGATTAATTTTTGGTAAAATATTTTTGAAACATAAATATATCGTGGTTTTGTCTATTTCACGAAATTTTAGTTCTTGAATATTGCAATCTACAAAATAAATTGCGCATCATAATTGTCTTTTCTGTTTTAGGAAATTGTGTAGAGTTCAATGAGCAAGGTGGAGTGATTCAAGATCAAATTTCAGCTCCCTGCAACGAGACTTTTCCTAAATGTGATAACATTTATCAATCATCGACTGCATACAAATGTAAGAACACCAAAGATTTGACAATAATTTTAATTTTAAAACATAAATGTGTATACATGTACACAAGAGCGTAAACTGTTTTACTTTTATTGATTTTTTTCAACACGTTGGTTCATAATCTACACTATCACCGTATATAACCCATACCGCACTAATGTGGACTAATTATATGTTTTCAGATATCCTTAGGTTTTCTTGTATACTCCCATCTATATTCTGCATTGCAAAACATTAATAAATGTACATCAACGTTTGTGTATGTAAACTAAAAAAAAATCCGACATCATTGACGGTTATAAATTCATTATAGGTGATGAACTACATAACACATGTATTACTTAGTATTATACATAAGTATTAACATTACAGATCCTGATTGTTATCAGCTTGTTTCCAAAGAGGATATTATACATGTATCCACAACGACAACAACTAAATCAACACATAGTGATGGAAATAATACTTCGTAAGATTGCAGAAAGTTTTTAAGCTTATTTTTATTGCACTGGCTTTGAAAGCAATATCATATATGCAACTATATATATTTGTAATGTAAAACAAAAATACATGTAGTTAGATCTAGGAAAATGTTTGTCTTACTTTTGACGGGAGAAAATATAAAAATTAAATGAATTTGGGTGTTCAAAAGTTTTTGTGATATAAATTTGTAGCTCTTGCACATTTAGGGTCAAGCTCAAATTAATATATCATAGTATCATTCAAGTGGTTGACCATATAAATGTCATTATTGATTTTAATTCCAAAATGTGTCATTTGAAAGTAATGATGTAGGCTATAAAACATTAAACATCCACGTCACACAGGTGACCAATTGCAATTGGTATTCGTCCGTCGTCGTTCGTTTGAGTGTCGTTTGTTTTAAAGAGTCTCAGGGGAGAATGTTTCAAACATACGATTTCCTTCTTTTTTTTTACAGTGTTTACGAATCAAATTTAATTCTATTTGTTATAAATAAAAAACTTATTTCCACTCACACAGAACATGAAAGGATCGCGCACATGTTTTTTTTTCTGCAAAACATATTTTTTGATTTTGATTATTGACGCTGCACTAAACAATTAATAACGTTTTATTTTGTCAATTGTTACGCCAAAGTCTTAACTTACGTCATTGTAAGGCGTTGACTACGACGTGGATAACGTCGATATTGAAGAACCGGCGAAATGATAAGAATACTTCTGAACATTATTTTAACGATTCATTTCACTAGAATTAATTCTTATGATAAGTATTTGTTTTAGAATAAACGTTACATGATAACCTGTATATTTTGACATTTTACTATGCATTTGCGTTTTACGACAGTAATGCGCAATACCCAGCGCATAATTTTAAAACCGCGACCGACCTTAACAAATAAGGATTTAAAACTTCATCTTGAAAACTTTAATGCAATTTTATTTTAAAATGAAGTATGATTCTACTTTTGAGTAAGAAAAAAATAAATCGTAAGTGTTAAACTTTTGCACCAGAAGGTCCTAGGGGTAGGTTAATGAGGAAACATCTAATCATTCAGTATCCAACAATGATAACAATATGCATTAGTGGAAAACATTCTGACCATTATTGATACTATTTTACGACCAACGAAGAAATAAACTGTCCATTGATGATAACATTTCGACATCATATCATCATATCACTAATATTCAAAATTCACATCCACTAATGATATAAAAATTAAAAATGCTAAATAAGAAGTAAATTGTTGTTAATTATTAAATAAATATGATATTTATTGCATAAACGGGTGTACTTTAATTAATGAAGTTTTTATTTTGTACCAAACATTACTCTTTTGAACACAAATAATCCATTGGTGCATGTCCCTATGTCTATTTCTTCATAAGTTAAAAAGAATATCAGATACATTATAAAAAGGATAGATAATATGGAAAAGGACATCGCCGATCAATAAAGTTATATCTTTGAACTGTCACGTGCAAGTATATGGATTCCAACAGATATTTTTCTAATTATTTTATGTGAAAAATCAGGCTACGAAAGTAAGTAAAAAAAGTTCGTTTTAAATTGCCATTTAAGGAACTTACACACAATTCGAGCTCAAATTGTCAATTTATAATACCGTTTCCAACCTGTAGAAAAGATATATTGGAAGTCTAAATGAAATGATGGTTTCGTTTGTTAATAATATCATATATTTACATTTTCCAGTGTCTTTGACTGTGATAACTCTACGTATCGATTTTGTACTATAGAACCCAGAATACAAATGACGCCAAATCGAGGCGCCAGCGGGCTTTGCTTATTAGTATTTAAATGTATAATCGTACGATTGCTTAAAATTATATATATATAAGTAATAAGGAATCATTCTTTGAATATTATGAGATGATAATTTCGGTCGGGGTGTGATCAAATCTATCATTATTGGATTTGATCACACCCTGACCGAAATTATCACCTCATAATACTCAAAGAATGATTCCTTATTCCTTATTTATAAGCACATTTAATCAGGGTTTTTTTTTTGCGACGAGTCATTTTGTCAAAGAAATTGTAATATCCCTACTTTATTAAATATAAACAAGTTTTAGTAGATTATTTGTTTATAACAATTAACTCTTACATGTACCTCTGTATCTCGCCTGTGACTTGACTTCGAACATTCAAATTTTGCTCAATCATACACAATATACAAAACCCTTCTAAATAAAATATTCACAAAAAATGTTGATCTGAAATTTTGTCATACTCCCTATCTGTTTTAGTTTTCTTTAGTTGATTTTTAAAATAAATTGATAATCCATATTGAGAATAAATAGCATCATGTTTGTTTAAGGCAAAAGGAAATGTAACTAACCTAGCTCAATTTTGAAAATATGTAACATCTAAATGTAGAAGAGATTAATGAATATATATATATATATATATATATATATATATATATATATATATATATATATATATATATATATATATATATATATATATATATATATATATATATCAGAGCCGTCTTTAAGGATGTATATATGTTCCTGTTGCTTTTAGGGGGTCTTTTTGTCAAAATTCGTACAGTAAAACACGGCATTTAACGAACACGTGTATGATGAATCAACGCTTACAACAAAGTGATTTTTTTCCCCATGACATTATTACATGTTGTTAACTTGACGGATATAACGAATTACGCTTATAACGAAGTAAACATGTATGAATACTCTGCACCATACATTGTAAGGTTAACTCCTCCTTCAGTTTTCAAGATAGGTAGTTGTTGTTTTGCAAATCGATTGTACCTATATCAGAGCTGTGCATATTACTTGCATTTTGATTTTTTGATAATTTTTGATCGTAATACCAGCGGTTGAACTTGGTCATTTTCTCGCAGAATATTGCATATATACCCCTATTGTACGGATATCTCCTCCTACAGTTTTTAAGATAGGATATTGATGGTAAGCAGATCAATTGTACATATATTAGAGCTGTGCATAATACTTGCATTTCGATTATTGATATTTTTTTTATAAATACAAGCTGTTGACTTTAGTCATATTCACGCAGAATGTTTCATGTAGGGTACCCCTTTTGTACGGATAACTCTTACAATTTTCAAGATAGGATTTGTGTTTATCAACTGAGGGTTGACAAATGGATTATGAATACTGTTTACGCTCAAGAAAACCCGGTTTTGCTGTCACATTAACAGCGTTTCTCTTGTTCAAAATTCGCCAATTTTGATAAGATATTACAAAAAAACTGACTTATAGGAACTCTAAAAAATACATTGCCAATAATAACTAATTCTGGTGGCATTCCCTTTGGAGTGAAATTACGTAAGGTCAAAGATCAAGGTTTTGAGATATTCTTTCTGGAATTAATTTTGTGTATTTTTAAACAATTATAATTGTGTATTAGCCAGTTATCCCAGACTGCAGCTGGATTTCTATTGAAACAAAATATGCAAAACGATATCCCATTATAACTTTACTTTAAAGATTTTATTGGTTTAATAAGAAAAGAAATGAGTCAGGACTTTCCTCTGTTTCTAAAAAATCTCATCTTTGTCATTGTATGTCTACCACATTTAACCAAATATGGATATAACAATTGATATGTTTTAATATCATTGTTATTTTGTCTGTGTAGTACACGTACAATATTTGAATTTAGAAGTTGAACTTTTCTAAAAATGTTTTTTAAAACTCAAACCCTCAGTAACCGTATTTCTTAACGCTCATTGTGATAAGTTGAAGTGTGAATCATTCTGTGAAATGTATTTTGTAAATTAAGTAGTATGGCAACATCGATAATTGTCGTAGAGTATGATGACGTCAAGAGAAAAAGAAACTCCAACCTAAAGAAATGAACGACAATATGCTGAACGGCACTTTTAAGGAATACAGACCATAGGTAACAAGTACATGTAATACATACTAATTCAGGCAATTCCAGTCGTTTGTTTTTAAAGAGAATTTAAAAACAAAAAGAAATGGAAATTGAATGTGCACTATGGGTACATGTTCAAAGAATATATTAATTAAGGTCTTCCGTTTCCAACGGAAGACCTTTCTATTATTGTGCGGGTTAAGATTATTCTTATTTTTCTTTTTTTTTTTTTCTTCCTAGACGCGAACTTTGAGGCTTCATATCGTGCTCATTTCTGAACGGTTTTTGCTCAAATTTTCAGGGCTAATGGACTTTACAAAACACTATCTTCATCAGTTCATAAAAGCTAGAATTCCCTTTCCGTTAACGAGTTATTCCCCTTTTAAAAATTTTTGGGGCCTTTGGTTTCCAGACAAAGGCTCCGAGACTATGATAGCAGGGAATGGGAATCCAACGAATTTGAATAACAAAGACATTGAAGTTGTATACATCGGTTTTTGTTTTTTGATTACGTTCCTTATTTAGGAAAAGGTAGGGGGTTAAAAAACAGGATTCGGAAGAGTGCGAAAATTTAGTCATATTTTCCTTTGTATCTTTTAAACAAAAAATAATTTGTTAAAACATGTAGAATAAAAGTTGTGCAGAATATCAAGGGCTCTCATTTGACACCAATAAAAAAGGGCTGGCCCCTTAGATTAAGGACCAATGGCCCCTAAAAGTTTTTGCTTAATAACTCAAAAACGGTTAGGATTTTGATATGGCTGTCGCTGGAAAAGTTGTTTGTTGGGATCTCATAAAGGTCGTTACAATGTTATTTTGTAAGTGATTTGTGTAGTATGAGTGTAACAAGCTTTACATGTTAACATGTACCTGTTTTCATTTGACAAGTTAACGAAAGTCTTTGCGCGTACAACTGGCATAAAGTTACTGCAGAAAGTATGCTGGTTTATACAAACGGCATTAATTCATAAGAATTTTTTTTTTTTAGAATACGTGCTTTTTTTTTAGGAGTTTAAGTCATTGTTGTTAAGTTTTTATAATGCACAATCCTTAAAAACGGGATTTGGAAAACAAATCATTGTTAACTTTTTCTTTTCTAGTAAACCACAAAATATGGAATTAAAAACATCTATATATGCATTACATTTTAGTTATAAACTCCATGCATTTAAAATCTACCTTGAATCAGAGCTGTGTGTGTGTACCATTACGTAAGCTCTCCCTCGCCAGCGGCCGAGAAAATCGGTCACCATGGTCGCGGCTGGACTACCTAGCGGTCAGCGGTTATCTAATACACGAGAGTTGCGTCTCTCATATCTGTGTTTATTTATCCGCAAACTCAAGAATTGTTTTCGTTTTGATTACACATATTTATGGATTAAACGATTGGGTGTCAATTAAGAAATCGTTCAGTTAATTAATAAAAGCAATATTAATGGCATTCTCAATCTAAAGCAATAATAGACATAGATCAATTGTGGGTTTTAAGTTTAAAATAAATAACTTCTATTTGATAGAGTAAGGTCATTATACTGCAATCTTTTCAAAGCTTCCTGGGTTATGAGCTGTGCGGGTCTGTGCGTTGTACCTTTACGTAATCTATCGTTCGCCCACGGCCGAGGATCTCAGCCACGGCTGCACTACATAGCGGTTATTTAATACACAAGATTCGCACACTTCCATGCATATGAACGTGTTTGAGTAAATATAGCCGTAAATACAAGAACTGTTTTAATTTTATGTTATAAAAGTTTGTCCATTTTGTATTTAATTAAATTTGAGTGTAAATGAATATTAATGAACGATATTACTCCAAATCGGAAACATCGTCAGACATAAATTAATGGTTGGTTTGTTTATGTAAAATATTTTATAAACTGTTCAAATAATGTTTTAAATCAACAACAACAACAACCCCCCCCCTCCCAAATATTAAACATTTAAATGATGATCATCCATCGCACATGGCTGAGGAGATCCGGCGCGAGTGGACAAGTGATCCGCGGTCGGTTCGTGATCTTCTACATGTACCTTATCACGCGTTCATGTTTCATATTTTGCACGGATTATTATGTTTTCAACTATTATATTGGTTTAAGATGAAAAGATAAATTTATTTTACTTGTACACTTGATTAAGCATTGATGTATACGAGAGCGTACAAGGTGGTTTAAAAATCAAATCAAATTATAATCAAAGTTCCATGTTACATGAGTTTTAAACAACTTTGGATTAGATTCTATCGGTCACATATTAATCACTTCTGTAGTTTTTCTACATGTATACGTTTCATTGTGGAAGCGAACTCATTGCTGCCCCCCCCCCCCTCCTCCCGGCCCGCTGACAGGAGCTCGCGCTGGTATTTTTTTTTTTTGATTAGCGAAACGATATCAAGATCTGTCGAAAATCATTTTTAGTGGCTTCTTCTTATGTGTAACATTTTGTTTCACTTTCCCACTCGTTTGTTCATTCGGTCAGTCTGTGTTTAAAATTGAATCGCCACGTGCGACCGAGAATCTTGTGTCGCTACAGCTCAGAACATATATAGCCCCGGGTCATCAATTCTTATGTAATTGAGTAACAGTTGGAATGGTGCTTTTACTACATAAAATAATAAATAAAAAAAATCATCCACAAAAAATGTTACCGTAACTCAATAGTCAATACCAAAAATAAAATCCGTATGATTACAAACTGAAATCGGTTTTTCAGTATTCGGCGGGATTTGATTTTTCTTCTAACATTAGTATTTTTATTGGTTTTAGAGGTAACGATGTAAAAATACAAACAGTAAATAAATCTGATATTATTAACATTCATAATGTTGAAAAATATTTAAAATTAAATTAGTCACATTCGTTAGGAAACAATGTTATACAAACATCCGATAATTTTTTTTCTATGTCGTATCATTCGCGTAAATAAATATGTCCTTTACATACTCATGTACCTCAGAAAAAATTCAAATGATTAAACAAAAAAGAAAGTTGTAATTACTATTTCGGATTTTTTTTCAAAGTAATTTAACATTGTATTGAAAAGAACAAGAAATAAAAATGATTTAAATTTTTGACTCAATCTTCGTATATATTACCGGCGCTCCTTACATGTATAACGGCGTACAGTGTATAGATTATCATGATCTATTTGAATTAAGTACCATATGTAAAGATTCCCATAATAATTAATTGCATGACTGTGTACATTGTAGGCAAATCCCTGTGCGTTAATTACTTTTAAGACCTCTTGTTTTCTGTCAACAGTGGTTTAAATAATTAAAATGATTACTTGTAAAAATATCTATAATCGGGATTCCAAAGAACTTACTTCCCGCAATTCATAGAAATGATCAGTATGTTAATTCTATGTTTACATTTAATTTTGTTCAAATAATTAATAAATTTACTATCATTTAAATTGTGTGCTTCATCAAATGCTGATTCCGAATACCTTGAAGTCATAAATTTTCCATTGGCTATTGACAAAAAAAGAGACGCTTGACCATCCAATGAAAACAAATACACAGAGTTTGATTGACAGGTTCAGCCAGGTGCAGGTTTCACCCGATGTCCGAGGTTATGTGTGCCGCTTGCGCAAAGCCGAATGGTCTCAGTAAGAGTTATCAATGTCAATAAATAAAAAAAAAATACATGCTTATCAAACCATGCTCGTGTAAGTTAAAGTTGATTACGGCTTGTTCCAACAGAAATCATGTTTTGCTAACCGTATTTAATATTTTTTAATATAGCGAATTTTAATATTGTACAGTCATTTTACCGGTAACGAATCAGCATGCGGTTTCGTCGTGCATGCAACTATTATTATCGGAATTACAAATGTTTTTATTTTTTGTTTAAATCGCGTTTCTTTGTCCTTCTAAATTGTAGTATAAAACTTCCGAAAATATAAAGGATGAATTACGGAGACAGTAATTTCAACACCCCCTCCATTTTCCTAGTTTCGAATTCGTTTCCCAGTATCGAATTAAGCGCCCTTTATCACTTCTGGCCGAATATTTTGAGGCGAATTAATTTCCAAAATATACTAGAGGTACATGTTAATGGACTTATAAATGAAGAAGGAAAACAATTGTGGGAATATGTCATTTAAACAAATAACATGATCGTTATTTTCATCATACCGTTTTCCCGTCAAATTGAAACCGGACTTGAACAGTTTTCATTTGCGTTACTTTATAATATTGAATTTTCATAAAAACACTTTATAATAGTAATTGATGATAAGTAGTTGCCATTTTCCTTTGTTTTTCCCGTATATCTATCAATATATGCAGCCAAATAATACTTCTGTCGCAAAGAACCGAAACTATATAGGAAAACTACACGTGGTTCTATTTGAAGTCGTAATTTCATTCAAAGCTCCATTATAATTTGATATGATGCATTATCTTTTTAAATGAATTATATTTACTAATTATCCACTTAATAGGGATCAATAACAAACTTATTTTCATAGTAAGGCTTAATTGTTTTCACACTTTCGTTTTTTCTGCTTTGAACTTCCGGCAGCTCATATGTGGGTCACATTTTTAATTTGTAAACAATTCGGTAAATAATCGTACAAATGGCAAACAACTTCACGCACTGATAGAATATTTATTTCTGTTTTATAATTACCTAGCTAGGATTTTTTAAAACCTCAACTTCGTCTTCAACCAATAATTTTTCTAAAAATTATTCGATATTGGCAAATATTCGTTACCGGTAAAACGACTGTACATGTACCAGTACTGAAACATCGTATAAAAACGTTATATATACATGTACTCTGTAACTAGTCGTATTTTAATACATATACCTTTCTTTTGTTTGTTAAAAATAAATTAAATTTTGTAGAATGATAAGTATATCATTTCTTCTAGATTTTTTTTCATGAAAATACCTACAAAAGAGTTTTGCCAATCACAAACAGTTTAAAGTACATGTAATGTAAAACACGGGCGCCATTTTGAAACAAATTGTCAGAGAGTTCCGAATAAAATCTGATGAACGTTTCACATGGTTCTCGCACGCTTTGCTCGAAACGATTTACACGCTTTGACCGAAACTCTGCACGCTTTGTCCGAAACGCTAAACGGTTTACACGAAACGCTTCACAATTCACACGAAACGCTAAACGGTTAACACGAAACGTTTCTCGCACGTTAGTCGCACGCTTTTTTGGTGTAGTAGTACGTTTCAGGGTCTGTAAATTTTGTCAGCACGCAACAATTCTAAATTGCACATTGTCTTCATAAATTTAGAAATATTTAAATAAAGAAGTTATCTTAGAGTAAAGGTTACGTGTTTTGTAAACGGGCTCGGTTTAAAAAAAAACCCACAATTCCTGACATGGCACATGAGTACATACTGTTTATAACAATGCTTGCTATTCTCTGAAAATGTAACTCGCCATTAAATATCTCATTTTTTAAATAATGTTTGTTACGATTACATAAACTGTGTGCGACAAATAGTTTTCCTAAAACATTTTCTTTTTCAAAACACGTTTTATATGCAGGCTTTCAATCACAACACGTTTTTATAACAAAAGCAGAACTGAAAGTTAAGTAATTATAATCGTTTGACACCATATCACATATATTTTCAACTCACAGCAACAACGGAAGACCTACTCGTGGCTTTGCCACGAGCTCTGCTCTAGTTTAAGACATTTTTGGAAATGGAACATTGATGTGATCGTAGACGTTGTGAAGGGGTTAACAAAGACGTAGAGGTTGACTACTTTCGACGGCACACATTGCACTGCCTGACAGACCCGCTGATATAAATTGTTATTTCTCAAAAACAATATTAGACACGCATTTAAAGTTTAGTGTTCTGTTTGACATAGTTGATGATCAAAATTCAGTTGTGTGACGAAATTACAGAGAACAGATTTTAATCACTGTCATCAGTCTACGCAGCTTTGAGACAACCATTGTATAGAAAGATCTTTGCGGGCCATGGTCACGATTTTTAAAAAAAAAAAATCTGTTTTTTCTGTTTTATCATTAACACTGCTTTAGGAATGCATTTCTAATGATCAAATGAAATTTGAAAATCAGTTGTAGAGTTATAAGCAAGATACAGGGATCACAATTCTTTTGTCATGTAAACAAGGCTCTTGTCCTGTTTTTGTTTACATAGGTCCAATATACCAGTAAAAAGTTTTGTTCAAGCTGATTTATCCATCTTCTCATTCAGTTTAAGCATAAATAAACAGTGAACGTTTTAACACATTAATTTTAGGTCTAAAACTGAAACATTAAAACAAGTAAACAAGAGCTTTGTTTAAATACATGTAGCAAAGAACTGGACGCTCTGTAACTCGCTTATAACCCAACGAATGACACCCAAATTTTGGTTGCCTGTTCACAATGCCTTACTGAGGCACTGTAAACATTAAAATTAGAAGAAAAAAAATGTTGACAAAAATCTTGACCATGCCTCTCTAAAACTGTACACTAAAATCAAAGATGAATATTTTTTAGACACGGAAAAGGGGTCATTGCCATATTAATGATAATTTGGTCCATGGGAATAAGTTTTGACTCTCAATGAGGCTGAGTACAGATCAAGTATGCATGCTTTCGCGCAGCGTTTCATTTGTATTGTGACGTCATCTTTGTGCTTGGTTGACGCCATGGCGTGATAGTTTCAACTGAGGATATTCAGCAAAAGGACTATGTGCGGTATGGTCAAATATCTGCCCCCAATTTAAACCAATTTTTAAATAGTATCGTATAAAAACCAATTGTTCATAAATCATTGTTTAGTAGACGCCTATCACTTTAATCTTGATTTTAGTCACCATTGCTCATTCGCTGTTTATCTATGACGTCACCTAAATGACCTAATTCCTGCACATTTGTCAAAAAATGAAAATATTGTAATTTTTGCTTGATATTTTGCATTCGGAAGTATAGAGCGCAGGTCTGCTCAAGTACGATTTTAACATATGTTTTTCTCCAGATAATTATACACATTATATTAAAAATGGTACTTGCGCAAGCCTGCGCTCGATGTTTCCCAGTCGAAAAACGATCAGAAAACACCCATATTTTGCTACAAAACATCAATTTATCAAAATAAGGCAATCTCTATGACATAATTTCTACTTTATGACGTCACTGTAGTGTTAACTTTGTACACCCTTATTTTTAAAATGATTTTAACTATCGTCCACCTTATTTGTAAAGTAATAAAAAACCGTACATAGTCTTTTGTTGAAAATAGCCCATTTGATACTTAAAATTGATATTATATTGTTAAATAAACAATAATGTCTTGAAGTATAAGCTATATTCGGGCTCGGGTCAAAAACGAAAAGAGGAATCAGCGAGCCTAGCCCTCTGTCACGTTTTCTTAACCCGCCTAAATATAGCTTAATTCATATCTTTCAAGACAGTATCCATGTATCTTATATAAATGACCCTTAATATGTGATGTTATATTTTTATTTATTACTTACGCGGGTAGGTTAAGGCAACTCCGAGTTTAACGACCGTCAAAATTATGATCAATTTAAAAAATGTTTATTTTTATCAAAACAGCGCGGGATATTAATACCAAGTGAAAGAGTTCACCAAGATATTATTTTTCTACTTCGGAATCGACTCAATCTTTGAAGCTGCCGTGCCATGGTATCACGTGACAGTTAAAAATAGATCACTTTTTTACCTTAACAAAAAATCAAAAAGTGTAACACTACCCCGAAGTTCATTTGTATGTTTGCTACAATAATTCGATTGGCAATTAGTTCATGTTTATTAGTATTACTGCTAGAATCCTATTGTACATCGCATAAAATAAATATTGTAAATATTTATCGGAAACCCTCTCAACTTCTAAAATTTCATTGAAAATACTACGTATTTTTCGTTTAGAACAACAAAGCACAGGATTCTAGCAGCACTTTTCAGGTAGTTAAGGCCATATACCGCTGATATTTACCAAAATCATCTTTCCTAATATCCGGGGTAGTGTTACACTTTTGCCATTTTTTGTACACACTGACAGAGGAAAGGCTGGTCAAGCCTTATAAATGTCGATCCGCTTACCTTATAACACTCGCTGATTAAACAAAATATCCATGCCTGTATTATCCTGATTATATTCTAACTGACACTCATCTAAATATTAGGTATCTGTATTAAATAAGTCTTATTTCGGCATTGTTTACACTGCATTCCGATAATTTGTCTCCCGACATGATCTTCTCTTTTAAACATGTTTGTGACGTCATCAATGATAATTATACGTAATAGAGAAAAATCGAAGATATATTCAGTTAGAAGAGTTTCTAGTGATATTTTATGTCTGTAGTTTTTATAATTTAAACCAGAGATAAAGTTAAAATCGACATGTTTCTGAGTAAAATATGACATCATGCTGCTTATTGTGACGTCATATCGATCAGAGGAATTTGATCGCTGTTAGTTGCCTTATCATACCCGCGTAAATATGTCTGAATGTTTTAATAATACTATGAAGATAACCATTTCCGCCTTTGTCAAATAAAAAAATAGCCATTATCTGACAAATCTTGGAAATTGGGCATACAGAAAACAACTTTGATAAGACCCATGGAACAACCAAGAGGTAAAAGAGTTTTTTTTTTTATCATTTACTGCCTTTTAGCAATAACTTTAATATGTAGAACCAAAAACAAGAAATCCCTAGGGCAGAAATGAAAAAAAAAATGTAAAAAAAAAAGTGCAACATTTATACATTTCAAAATCGCAAAGGGTCCTATGTTAAGAATTAACAAACTTTGCGATGACCTCTTAAACAAACTGTGTTAAATGTCGTATTTTTTTATCTTAAAATAATGATCATATCGGTAGAAATGTACTCAAGTGACCGTTATTGCCTGCAGGCGCCTTGTGTGTGTTATGGTCAGTGTTCTATATGTGGTTCTATGTGTGCACAGCGAACTTCAATACTCGTATCTTATATTTTTAGTGTGTCGACGGAAGCTGCACCAAACCCCACAGAAGGATCTCTTTTAATGTAAGATTTAGGTTTCTGGTAAATTCTTCAAGCAATAAGAAATTTTATTATATTCAAAAAAATTTGCTCAGCAAGAGTAAAAGCTGCTTAGTCCGATTTTTATTTTAAATTTTGAAGTTTTGAAGACTGTGTATCATAATAGACATTGTAGTTATTTTCCCGATTAATTGAGCCATATTTCAATGAGATATTAGTGTACAAAGCAAACGATATTAAAAGGTGTCGCGTTATTTCGCCTCATATTTAAATTAGCCCCTAGCGTCCATGCAGGTTAAATAGATTACAACTTTGACATTGCTATGAATAAAAGTCAAATGTTTTGGCATTCCCAAAAAAAAAAGAAGAAAAAAAAGAGGAACATTTTGTTCACTTATATTTCTGAAATAATTATGATTGACATGATTAACATACGGGTTAAATAAACCTAATCATTCTGGGGACGAACGCAAATTGTTTCCTTTTTTAAACATTTTCATGATGTGTTTTGTTTGTTGCATGTTTGTGATCCCGTAAAGAAGTTATTTTTATTTACTTTAAATATTTCTAACCTTCAAAGGATACATATTCTGCCAATGTAAATAGGCAAAAGTCTGTAAAATTCTAAGATTATTCATATGTTTTGAAAACTATTCAATACTGTATTAGCAAACAATTTATCGAACCATGCTGCATTAAACAACTAATTAAACCTTGCATGATGATTTTATATCATTGCCAGGATTTCTTAGGATTAATTAACATTGTAACATTTTAAGAATTATTTTTATTTCAGTATAATCATCGTATGCATTGGTAGCATTTTAATGTGTACGTTTTGTCTTTTCTGCTGCATTTACCTATTTTTTAATCAAGGTAAGATTGTGTTTCGTTCATTGTATACAAAACGCTAACAAACAATTTCGTATAGATGAAACTGATAGTTATTACTGACTTTTCAGAAAGAAGATCACACATCAAAAATAGGATTGCAACGCTATTTCAGAGTATGTACCATGGTCAGACATTTTCATAGCATATAAACGCATTATTAAACTTGGTTTAGATAAGAAAGATATAACAGTCAATGATACATATTCAAATAATTATCAAGACATTGAAACCATCACCACAGAAGGCAAAAAAGTAATGCAATTACCAGTGGAAACAAGTAAATCAAAAGTAATGAGAAAATGTCGGTTATCTAGAAATATTTCTTAGAACCCGTTTTCAACTCTTTTTATAGAATTTAAGCATCATAAACAAAACTTGTGATATCTTCTTTTCATGTAAAAAACGACAGGGGGGGGGAAGAAAAGTAAGAAAAGTGGGAAAATCAAAACTACAATATTTGTAATGGTACAGTACAGGCAACGCAGAGTCCGTTTTTCCCGCGCCCCGTAACAGTATAAACATATCGATGTGATCGGCCAGGTGAGACAGGTATACCGCGTTCCCATCACGGTAAACTCATCATCTACTTGTCCCCGCCACGGTAAAATTATCGATTGAAAAGTGTCGTATATATGAGGTACATGTAGTTATCTCCTCGAATGTCAAAATACATGTATTTAATTTAGTGACATTATTTAACTAGATCCTGACAGATGTCAATACGCTTGTAGCCATTTGAAATATATTTTAATTTATTCATAGCTATTAATTACTAGAGTATTTAATTTAATAGTTGTGTAGTAATTGCAAATAAAATATATG
Source organism: Magallana gigas (assembly GCF_902806645.1). NCBI lineage: Eukaryota > Metazoa > Mollusca > Bivalvia > Ostreida > Ostreidae > Magallana > Magallana gigas. The sequence goes on from NW_022994787.1 coordinate 69,178, forward strand.
CGAGTCATATTTTCAAAATCATAATTTGAGAGGTCATTTAAAATAATTAATAATAAAACTAGAGCAGAGCTCGTGGCAAAGCCCCGAGTAGGTCTTCCGTTGTTGCTGCGAGTTGAAAATATATGTTATATGGTGTCAAACGATTATTATGACTATACTTTCAGTTCTGTATTTGTTATAAAAACTTGTTGTGATTGAAAGCATGTATATAAAACGTGATTTGAAAAAAGAAAGGTAGAAAATATTTTAGAAAAACTATTTGTCGAGCAGAGTTTATGTAATCGTTTCAAACATTCTTTAAAAAATGAGATGTTTAATGGCGAATTAAATTTTCAAAGGGTTGCAAGCATTGTTATAAACAGTATGTACTCATGATTTATGTCAGGAATTAGGGTCTTCCGTTTCCGACGGAAGACCCTCTTGTTATTCTATTGTTTCTTTTCCTTATTATTATTTTATTTTTTATTTTTTTTCTGACTTTTTTCGAACGCTATTTTTCGTGAACTACTCGACTGATTTGCATGAAATTTACAGGACGTATTGAGCATCAAACGTACTTGATATTATAAAATTTCTGGCTGATGACGTCACTTCCGGTTTGAGATTTTGAGGATTTAGTAAATTTTTAAGGACCATTTTGTCCACATAACTTCTCAAAAACTAATTGCGATAGAAATATGAAACTTTCAGGGATAGTAGATGAATGTTTGTAGATGATCCTATTTATTTTATATTTTGAAAAATGCGCAAGGCGGCGAAGCTCGCCCGAGCTCGAAAATTGGCACCAATTTTTTTCACGAAATTTTCGCACATTTTCGGCCCTAGCTTTTAATGTGTAAATATTTTGTGAAAACATGTAATGCAAAAGTTGTTTAGATTAACTAGATCTTTCGTTTGATTTTAAAAAAAGGGGCTGGCCCCTCAAATTAGGGGCCAAAAGGGCTCTAGAGTATTTTTGCAATAACTCTTTACTGAAAAATAATTTGTTATCAATTATAGAATAAAAAATGTTCATTGTACATCTGTTTATCTAAACAGTACCATGTCTAAGTCATATGTTACGTCATTAGGGGCTTCAAGGGGCCAAAAGTCCGAAATTTTGATCTTAAATATCTAGAAAAGGAGAAATATTTTGATAAGCATTATAGAACAAAAAATGCTTAAAATAATGTTCTTAACGATATGGTATCTAAAACATTTATGTTGGTGGCCCTGGTAAGGAGTTTAAGGGTCGGCCCCTAAAACACAATTGTTCGGATATCTCTAGAACGGTCAACAATTCGTGAATACATGTAGAACAAAATATGTTTATATTTACAAGACCTTTCATTTGATATCAAGAAAAAAGGAGTGACCCCTCAAATAAGGGACCAAAGGGGCTACGAAGACTTTTCATAATAACTTATTTTTTGCGATAATTTGTTATTAATCATAATAACAGAAAATAAGAGCTTGTTATTCATAATTCAAAACTGAAATTCGTTCTAAATAGGGGTTTAAACATTGATTTTTCCGGACATTTTGATTCTACATTCTTGGTTAAGAAAATAGTTTTATGTTCAGACTTAAATTAACTCGTACCTAAAATTATTCGATAATTGTTGAATCGTACTTTTACACATTCGGATTTGTATTTGCTAAGTCGTTCTTGAAATCGGTTAGCTTTGTTAATTCGTACTTGGAATCATTCGGATTTTGTTAATTCGTACCAAGAATAATTCGATTTTTTTCGTCTTAGTTTCTTATGTTGGTTTAAGAACCCTGCTTTTTACAGGAACTTCTAGCTTTACTTTCGACATTACCGGAAGACCCACTCGTTGCTTTGCAACGAGCTTTGCTCTAGTTGTATTTCTTTTTTAAACTGAACCCGCCTACAAAACACGTAAACTTTTCTCAAAGATAACTTCTATATTAAAATATTTCTAAATTTTTTAAGACTATGTGCAAGTTTAGAATTGCGTGCTGACAAAATTTACAGACCCTAAAACGTACTACTACACCAAACACCAAAAAAAGCATGCGGCCTACGTGCGAGAAACGTTTCGTGTAAACCTTTTAGAGTTTCATGTAAACCGTTTAGCGTTTCGGACAAAGCGTGTAAATCGTTTCGAGCAAAGCGTGCGAGAACCGTGTGAAACGTTCATCAGATTTCATTCGGAACTCTCTGACAAGTTAATTGTTTCAAAATGGCGCCCGTGTTTTACATTACTTTAACAAAATTGAACGAATTTTTAACAAACAAAAGAAAGGTATATATATTAAAGACGACTAGTTACGAGCAAAGCGTGCGAGAACCGTGTGAAACGTTCATCAGATTTCATTCGGAACTCTCTGACAAGTTAATTGTTTCAAAATGGCGCCCGTGTTTTACATTACTTTAACAAAATTGAACGAATTTTTAACAAACAAAAGAAAGGTATATATATTAAAGACGACTAGTTACAGAGTACATGTATATTTAACGTTTTCATGCGATGTTTCAGTACTGAAACAATTATATTAAAATTCGCTATACATAAAGAATATTAAATACAGTTAGAGAAACATGATTTCTATTGGAACAAACCTAAATCAACTTTAACTTGCACGATCATGTTTTGATAAGCATGTATTTTTATTATTTATTTACATCGATAACTCTTACTGAGACAATTCGGCTGTGTACAAGCAGCACACATAACCTCGGACATCGGATGAGACCTGCACCTGGCTGAACCTGTCAATCAAACGCTATGTATTTGTTTTCATTGGATGGTAAGGCGTCTCTCTTTTGTCAAAAGCCAATGGAAAATTAGACTTCAAGGTAATCGGAATCAGTATTTGATGAAGCACACAATTTAAATGTTAGAAAATTTATTAATTATTTGAACAAAATTTAATGTAAACATAGAAAGGTAATAAAAATTTAAATATTATTGGAATCTATACGCATGGTACTCAATTCAAATAGATTATTATAATATTATGATTTTATTATTTTATGTAGTAAAATCACCCTTACAACTGTTACTCAATTACATAACAATTGATGACCTAGGGCTATAAATGTTCTGAGCTGTGTGCGCTGAACGACACAAGATTCTCGGTCGCATGCGGCAATTGAATTAACACAGACTGGCCGAATATAACAAAGGGGTGGGAAAGTGAAACAAAATGTTACACATAAGAAGAAACCACCAAAAATGATTTTCGACAGATCTTGCTATCTTTTCTCCAACTAAAAAAGAAAATTCAGCGCGAGCACCTGTCTGCGGGGCGGGAGGAGTGGGGGGGGGGGGCAATGAGTTCGCTTCCACAATGAAACTACAGAAGTGATTACTATGTGACCGATAGAATCTAATCTAAAGTTGTTTAAACTCATGTGAATATTTTTTAAAATAATCATCGAATGCCTCAATTGAGGGCATTCCTTTATCGTGCTAGCACCTACCGCAAACATGTAACATGGAACTTTGATTATTTTAAACTACCTTGTACGCTATCGTATAAATCAATGCGTAATCAACTGTACAAGTAAAATACATTTATCTTTTCATCTTAAACCAATATAATAGTTGAAAACATAATAAAATATAGTTGTGTCCGTGCAAAATATGAAACATAAACGCGTCATAAGGTACATGTAGAAGAACACGAACCGACCGCGGATCACTTATCCACTCGCGCCGGATCTCCTCAGCCATGTGCGAGGGATGATCATCATTTAAAGGTTTAATATTTGAGGGGGGTGTTGATTTAAAACATTAATTGTACAGTTTTAAAGTAGTTTACATAAACAAACCAACCATTAGTTTATGTCTAACGATTTTTCCGATTTGGAGTAATATCGTTCTTTAATATTCATTACACTCAAATATTTAATTAAATATATACAAGTAGGACAAACTTTTATAACATTAAATTAAAACAGTTCTTGTATATACGGCTATATTAACTCAAACACGTTCATATGTATGTAAGTGTAAGTCGCGGTGTGCGAATCTTGTGTATTAAATAACCGCTTACCGCTAGGTAATGCAGCCGTGGCTGATCTCCTCGGCCGTGGGCGAAGGATAGATTACGTAAAGGTACAAAGCACAGAAACGCACAGCTCAGAATCAAGGAAGATTTGAAAAGTTTGCAGTATAATGACCTTACTCTATCAAATAGAAGTTATTTAGTTTACACTTAAACCCCACAATTGATCTATGTCTATTATTGCTTTAGAGAATGACATTGCTTTTATGAATTAAATGAACTTTTTCTTACTTGACATCCAATCGTTTAATCCACAAAAGATTTTGTGTAATCAAAACTAAAACAATTCTTGAGTTCGCGGCTAAATAAACTCATATATGAGAGACACAACTCTCGTGTATTAGATAACCGCTGACCGATAGGTAGTCCAGCCGCGAGCATGGTGACCGATTTTCTCGGCCGTGGACAAGGGAGAGCTTACGTAATGGTACACACACACATGCAGCTCTAATTCAAGGTAGATTTTAAATGCATGGAGTTAATAACTAAAATGTAATGCATAGAGTTTTTTAATTCCATATTTTGTGGTTTACTAGAAAAGAAAAAGAATGTTTTGTTTTCCAATTGCCGTTTTTAATGATTGTGCACTCTAAGAACTTAACAACAATGACTTAAACTCCTAAAGAAAAAGCTTACACTCCAACCAAAAAAAAAAATTCTTATGAATTAATGCCTCCTTTATAAACCAGCATACTTTCTGCGGCAACTTTACGCCAGTTGTACGCACAAAGACTTTCTTTAACTTGTCAAATGAAAACAGGTACATGTCAACATGTATTGCTTTATACACTCATACTACACAAATCACTTACAAAATAATATTGTTACGACCTTTATGAGATCCCAACAAACAACTTTTCCAGCGACAGCCATATCAAAATCCTAACCATTTTTGAGTTATTAAGCAAAAACTTTTAGGGGCTATTGGTCCTTAATTTAAGGGGCCAGCCCTTTTTCATTGGTGTCAAATAAAAGCCCTTGATATTCTGCACAACTTTTATTCTACATGTCTTAACAAAATATTTTTCGTTAAAAAGATATAAAGGAAAATATGTCTAAATTTTTGCACTTTTTTGAATCCTGTTTTTTGACCCCCTACCTTTTCCTAAATGAAAAACGTAATCTAAAAACAAAAATCGATGTGCACCACTACAATGTCTCTGCTATTTAAATTCGTTGGATTCCCATTCCCTGCTATCATAGTCTCGGAGCCTTTGTCTGGAAACCAAAGGCCCTAAAAAATTTTAAAAGGGGAATAACTCGTTAACGGAAAAGGAATTCTAACTTTTATGAATTGATGAAAATAGTGTTTTGTAAAGTCCATTAGCCCTGAAAATTTGAGCAAAAACCGTTCACAAATGAGCACGATATGAAGCCTCAAAGTTCGCGTCTAGGAAGAAAAAAAAGAAAAAAAGAAAAACTAGAGCAAAGCTCGTTGCAAAGCAACGAGTGGGTTTTCCGCTTATGTCGAAAGCAACGCTAGAAGTACGTCTAAGAAGCAGAGTTCTTAATCTAGTAACAAAGAAACCTAAGTACAAAAAGATAAAAAAAAATCGAATGATTCTTGGTACAACTTAACATAATCCGAATGTTTTTAAGTACGACTTAACCAAAAACCCTTAACCATTTCAAGAACGACTTAACAAAAAAAAATGTGTTTAAGTACGACTTAACAAATTTGACTTCATTTTAGGTACAAGTTTACTTTACCTTGAACTAACATCTTTTTTCTTCCCAGAATGCAAAATTAAAATTTACGTAAAAAATCAATTTTGTTTAAAACATAATTCTGAGCAACTTTTCCTCTTCACTGCTTTTCAAAGGGTTGACCTTTCGTACTGTGTGCTCGTTGCGTCATTAATTGTCAGAAACTTATCGATGTAAAGTTTACTTTACTGTACCTCTGTGAATATTTTCTATGCAAAATTACTATGAACCAGACAACATTGAAATGGCGAACATTTCAAAGGGCCCCGCTTATGTTATTTCAGAGAATTCTGCTTTGACCTTGACCTATAACTTGAAATTTTTCCAGCTGGCATAGAACTTTTAATTCAATTTCATTCCCCCTAACATACATGCATTTTTGTTCAATCTGACCAAGATTAAGCATATTTGGAATATAATCTACTGTCTAAAACTAATTTTAAAAAGATCTGCTATGACCTTCACATTGACAGACTTGGTTCAAGGTCACTGCACGCCATTAACCAATAAACTCTGTAAAGGTAAAATATTAGCCAAATAGGGGCTAAAAGGAAAGTATATCTATGCTCCTAAAATATGGATTTTTGTGTGAACTGATATGACCTTGACTCTTCATCTACAAATATCATTCGAGGTCATTGCATATATTTTGATCAAAGGCATCATGTGGGTGAAGTATGAGGCTGAATGGAGCAAAGGGAGAGAAGATATACTCCGGACAAGGATTTTTAAAACTATAATTCTGCTATGACCTTCACAGTTTCTTTTCACTGAAAAAAGGTTCAAGGTCACTACACACCCTTTCACCCTTTACTCAAAAGCTCTGCTTATGTGAAGTCTGAGCCAAATAGGGGTTAGTAGAAATTATATATGCTCTTAAAAAAGGATTTTTGCATGATCCGATATGATCTTCACCCGTTACCTAGAAATTTCATGCAAGGTCACTGCACATCGTTTAACCATAGAGACACTCTGTGAGTATTAGCCAGATTGGACCAAAGGGAAAAAAGATATGCCCCAGACAAGGATTTTATATATATAATCCTGCTATGACCTTAACCTTATACCTAAAAACATGGTTCAAGGTCACTGCACATCCTTCAACCAAAGGAACCCTGTGGATGAGGTATGAGCCAGATTGGGCCAAGGGGAGAAAAGCTATGCTCCTGTCAAGCCATCTCGAATGGACAGACCGACAAATTGATCACTAGAAGGCGCCCGCATAAACATGCCTTTTTATGTAATTTAAAATATTATCCATGCTATCTGCCCATGGTGAATAGTCATCAAATTGATCAAAACCATTCTTCAGCAGAATTTGATTTCCCTCCTTTTGAAGGTGGTATGGGACATCTGTCGATATCAATGTGGATTAAAGTACTATATAATTGAAAATTTTTCACCAGTTTAGAATTTTCAAATTTTACAATATTTAACCAAAAAATAGCTTTTAAAAATATTTGAAAAGGTAAAAATTGTAAAAACCCCAGCGGGATTCGAACTCATGACTTACAAGTTCCTAGTAAACCATCTAACCCACTGTGCTAAGGAGTTAGGTGACCATTTTTTAAAAGAAACTACCCGGTACATGACGTACTTATATAACAAGATATCTGTGAGCCAATGCTCACTAGTGATACCCCCGCTGATGTGAATATGCAAAATAAGCAAAGTCAACATTTAACAGAAAGCTGGCATCCGATTGGTACAGAAATATATCCCACAATATGGCATGCCTAAACAAATAGTGTGTTAAAATTTCAAGCATCTGCGATAAATAGCTGCTGAGAAATCTTTGACAAAAATTTGTTTGAAAATTTTGGCTAAAAAAAAACAAAGTCATCATTTAACACCCGATTGGTACAGAAATATATCCCATGATATGGCATGCCTATACAAATATTGTGTAAAAATTTCAAGCATCTGCGATAAATAGCTGCTGAGAAATCTTTGACGAAAATTTGTTTGAAAATTTTGGTTAAAAAATAAGCAAAGTCGTCATTTAACAGGAAGTTGACGTCCGATTGATACAAAAATATATCCCACAATATGGCATGCCAAAACAAATAGTGTGTTAAAATTTCAAGCATCTGCGATAAATAGTTGCTGAGAATTCTTTGACGGAAATTTGTTTGAAAATTTTGGCAAAAAATAAACAAAGTCGTCATTTAACAGGAAGTTGACGTCTGATTGGTACAAAAATACATCCCACGATATAGCATGCCTATACAAATACTGTGTAAAAATTTCAAGCATCTGCGATAAACAGTTGCTGAGAAATCTTTGACGAAAATTTGTTTGAAAATTTTGGTTAAAAAATAAGCAAAGTCGTCATTTAACAGAAAGTTGACGTCCGATTGGTACAAAAATATATCCCACGATATGGCATGCCTTAACAAACACTGTGTTAAAATTTCAAGCATCTGCGATAAATAGTTGCTGAGATAAATGCGACAGAAATTTTTGTTACGGACGGACAGACAGACAGACGGACGGACGGACAGACAGACACACAAGGGTAAAACAGTATACCCCCTCTCCTTCGGAGCGGGGGTATACCGGTAATTACACTTTATTTTATTGTTTATTTCGATAAACAATACGTCACAACATGGAAGTGTCCAATATCACCTTAAACTTGGAACACCTCTGACCTAATAAGATCGCCGCATTAAATACAAAGTTTGATTTAACTCTAATTTGTTTATCATCAACAAATTCTGCATCGCTGACAAATAAAGTTTTCTTCTGTATAATGAAATACCAATTAACTGACTATTCGGACAATAGCAAGTTTATTGTCCCACTCCACAGCAACTACTTCCCTTGGCTTTGCCTCATTAAATAGTTGCTGTCTTGGGGGACAATAAACTTGCTATTGTCCTCATACCCAGTAAATACTAAATAGGCATATAATATCCCATCCACCTACATTTCATGTTATATAACCTCCCGTTTGTAACCTTCAATTTCACTGTAAAGTCAACATATCTGTCATAGCCGCAAGTTTCACAATTTATTTCTGCTTCTCATGTACTTAAAATTAGGGGCCTTAATATTGCTTACTAATTCCAACAAGAGACATCCCTCTAACTATTGATAATCATTAAAATTCATTTCATGAATCTACACAACAATGATAAACCTTCAAGTACAGTCACTCTCAATTTTAAAAAAATATTGACGGTACTTTATCCGAAACTGTTCCGTGTACCTTTAACTTAGTACACTAACATTTTTATGAAAAGACGGTTTGTCTTAGAATAAAAAAGCTAATGCAATTCTGAGAAAAAGAATACCACATATTACCAATTCCATTGAGGTTTAATAAACATATGGCCATTTAAGTGAACCCACCATTTCCAATTTCCTTTAGTAAACACAGATTTACAGGGTTCTCCATAGTAAAACATCTTTACCTGACCTTTTAGAGGTCAACTTTTGTTCAACCACCTTTAAAAAGAAACCTTATTCAATACAACATACGCCTACATGATATAATCATGATAAAAGCTTCACATCACTTAGAAATACCCTTACATGTATACCCCCCCCCCACCCCAATCTTTTGATTTTCATAAAAAGTCATGGTTTGAAATGTTTTACCAAATTTTATGAAACAAGTGGCAATTTCCTTGAGTAATTTCTCACACATATTTGAAAACAATCATCAATGATTCTAAAATTTGATCTTTATTTGTTTATTGTATGATTTGTACCATTTTAATTAACAAATAGACTGCTGTTCTGCTTGTGATTTCTTGTTTTCATGAAAAAAGTAAGCTAACAATCATATTTAGTGAATATCTAATCTATTCTGATTTCTAGTCTCCTTCTAACCATGCTAAAACAGTAAGTTACAACCTACAAGTTAGACATCTGCCTTAAATTAGAATTAAATTTAAACACACCCAGGTAGCTGGAGACAGAGTTGATTTCAATGAAAAATGTTCAAATTTGACATGTTTTTCTACTTTTTTTCTGCACATGTATATACCTTAGAAAGGTAGAAATATGTTGTTTCTTGTTCATTTCAAAAGTAATTATCATAGCAGATGTTATTTCAAAGTCAAATGTACATTTACATATCCTACATGTAATCTTAATGCAGACAATTAAATAAAGGGGGGGGGGGATTTTTCAATTATGTAAACACATCTAAATATCTTTATGAAATAAAAAATAAAGGAAACATAATTGCATACTTTTATTGAAAAACACAGCAATTATGAATGTCTTTAAACAGCCTTAATTTTGTTTTCATAATTTCTTATCAAACACAAACCACAACATGGCATGATGCTTTCTTCAAGTTCCATTATTGTTCATGCATTATCGGATTTAATTTGAATTACCGGTAAATAGTCTGTAGAACACAAGGAATATGCATGTGAATAGAGGTGACAGGTTAATCTCAGGAGCTGACCAACAAGAATCAACAGGTACCAGAAAAAGCCATGTGGTAACAAGAGTCTGTTTTGAGCTGAAATAAAACAAAAAATAATTAGCTGTGTTTACATACATGTACTACATGTACTAGTACCTAATAGCTGTGTTTACATTAATTAACATATGCATAGTATTTCTGTAAAAAATACACTGACCATGCAGTGTAATAAGTATGACATATCCCAATACATGACATAACATTTAGGCAGTACAAGATCAAAAATTTGCATATCAAGTCATAATATAATATTAAAAAATTTTCATAGGTATAAACACTTATCAAATTGAGAGAGAGAGAGTTTGAGAGAGAGAGAGAGTTTATTACTGTACTTGTAGTGCAACAGTCAATATTTCAATTCGTAAATTACAAACGAATATTACCCACCGAACAGCGTCAAAGTACATGTACTGGTATTAGCTTCTGGTATACCATTTTTTATCAATTCTACTGCGTTTTTTTTTTTTTTGCAAATAAATTTAGCGAGTGTTTTTGTTTATTTTCTTATAAATTACATGTTTTAAAAACAATACTATGTGTAATAAGCATAAAACATGTATGAGTAAACTTAATGAAGAATTTTTAATAGATTATTTTTCACAGAATGTGGTACATTACATGTATGTCAATCTTTATAAAACTAGCGTATATTTCGTGCGCCATAAATTGCAAGTTTTTTGTAAATATCATTTACTTGCATGATAGGTATATATGGTCTAACCAAAATTTTCTTCATAAAGCTACAGCTGTATGTACCACATATATGTTTTGTCACAAGTATACATTTTAAAAAAAAATACCCAAATTTCAACAGTTGAAATAACCTCAACTCATTCTCTGATAAGTTCATTGTGTTTTGTGCGTGCATATCTTATTTGTCTGCTGCAACAGCAGCCAATCAGCAGTAAGCTGAATCCACAAAAAGAAAGTTTGTGTTTTAGGAGCGGGTAAATTGTTTATGCGACACTGTCAAGAAAACCACACCAAATAATAACAATATAGAAACATAAATATTCACTTAAATGTATTGTGTTGTAAAGTAAAGGTTTTTAACACTTATTGCATCTTGCAAAACATGTGATGACCTTAATCATCTGTCATATATCTGATATACATGTATATGTAAAAGATGGGAGAAATAACGACGGAACAAACTGGGATTCGAACCTGGCCCTCTGAATCTCTAGTCAAGTGCTCTACCAACTGAGCTACATGTATCTGGCACCGGTATTCAAACCAGTCTGACCGTCACATTCCTCCCCCCTTAAATGATCTTCACCCTCGAAGATCACCCCTGGCAGGAGCGAGTTAACCTGTTAGTTCCAGGGGTTGGTCACAACACCAATATTGTAACAGGATGGGAGAAATAATGAAGGACCAAACCGGGATTTGAACCTGGGCCCCCTGAATCTCTAGTCAGGTGCTCTACCAACTACCATCTGGCACTGGTATTCAAACCGGTCTGATCGTCACATATATAAAGAATTATTTTAAACAATGTTGTTCAATAAAAAATAACACTCGCAACCTTCAGTTTTTGTCTGTAATTAATCAATATTGGCGTGCGATCAGTTCTCGCCGAGTACCATTTCTCACCAGTGCATTGTTACGTCATTTTATCAACACATAAAATTATATACAAAAATATGATGTAACAGTGCACCAGCGAGAAATGGTCCTCGGCGAGAACTGCTCGCACGCCAGTACTGCCAGTAGTCAGATTAAGAAAAGAGAATAAAAAATTACATTTAAAACATTAACAAGGACAATTTAAGTACACATCATAACTGCTAAACAAGAAAAATTATGTGAACTGGTAGAATGGTACGCATAGTTCTAACTTGTAACCTACATGTACAAGTACATGTACCGGGTACCCGTTGCTCTGCTAAACCTCTCTAATGATACAATGATCAGCATCATAAATATATTAAAGTCATGTTTTAACTCTGAAGTCTGAAGTATACAATTTTATTTACTTGAAGTTATGTCTACAGGGTATTCTACATGACTACATTTGGAGTCTTCTGCACAAGAATATATGATATGTTTCTAATTAGACCCTGCTTTGAATTTTGAGTTGAAAATTCACAATCTGTTATTTTTTTTAAATAGATAAATTCAGTTACCCTTTCCAGTCCCCCATAAACCTCGAGCGAGTCTAACATTCATGAAACATGTAAAAATTACACGTTAGTAAACAAACACCCACACCATAACAAAAACATCTAACAGTGTGCACGTACTTACATGTACATCTATACTATATTCTAAATTCTAACCAGTTAACAAGAAACTTTAAAAGGAGTAAAAGCCTCACCTTCTTCAGTAACATCCACATAAATCACACACTTTCATGTCCATCTTTTCTCCTTTATTACTCGTAGCTTATCAACGGCTGATCGTCGACAGAAGTGTGGCTGTCAGAATTTCCTCGTAAACGATTCACACGAGAAAAATATCCTCCTTAAACAAATATGTAGTATTGTTCCCTGTGCATGTTCATATGTTTCACAGTAAATTGAAAATGCATGTGTACACCGAAAGAATCCACAACTTCTCTTCTGCATTACGGCTCTCTCTTTTCTACAATGCCGTTCGTTACTGTTTACATTCGGAGCGCGCGCGGGGGTTACAAACAGGGGCGCCCTGGCAAATAGTTGCACATAGAGCGTTTAAATAATGTGTGTTCATTGAATTCATAAATGATATAGATGAAAAAAATGAAATTGAATCACAACAATTTATCTAAGACGCAACACAACGTAATGCAGTAAATGCCTGGTCCTTAATGTGGCATTTGTTCGCTTATGTGTCTATGTAGACATATTAACTCGTTCATGTACGATTCTCACATATTTGTTTTATGAAATTTGAAAAAAAATATAGCACAGAACTTGTTTAATTTGATACCAAATGACATTATTTAATATATTAACAATAACTGAATTAATTTTTTTTCATAAAATGATAACGATTTTTGCTATCAGAAAAATACGTGTATGAGCTGCTGACCCCTATTTATAGGGGCCAGCCCTTTTTTCTTAATTTTAAATGAAAGCTCTCGTTATTCTAAACAACTTTTGTTCTATATGTATTAACAAAATATTTTTAGTTAAAAGGTTATTATACAAAAAGCATCAAAATTTCAGCCCCGAAAAAATCTTAAACTTTGGCGACAAATAGCTCAAAAACTAACAAAGAAATTACCAAAATTTTCATGCCAGCAAAACTATAAAATGTTACCGACAATTTCGCCAAATTTCATGCGTCTATCATCTGTAGTTCCCGAGATCAACTCTGGACAAAAGACCCCCCAATTTTCAATTAAAGGGCAATAACTCATAACTGGAAGTGAATTTTAAAAATTTGAAAAAAACGTCTAGAGATATTAATATCATCTACATACCCTGAAAGTTTCATAGCAATCAGACAAAAAATGTTCGAGAAATCTCGTGCACAAAATTTGCGGGGGAAAAAAAAAAAAAAATAACTAGAGCAAAGCTCGTTGCAAAGCAACGAGTGGGTTTTCCGGTAATGTCAAAAGCAACGCTAGAAGTACGTCTAAGAAGCAGAGTTCTTAATCTAGTAACAAAGAAACCTAAGTACAAAAAGATAAAAAAAAATCGAATGATTCTTGGTACAACTTAACATAATCCGAATGTTTTTAAGTACGACTTAACCAAAAACACTTAACCATTTCAAGAACGACTTAACAAAAAAAAAACAATGTGTTTAAGTACGACTTAACAAATTTGACTTCATTTTAGGTACAAGTTTACTTTACCTTGAACTAACATCTTTTTTCTTAACCCAGAATGCAAAATTAAAATTTACGTAAAAAATCAATTTTGTTTAAAACATAATTATGAGCAACTTTTTCTCTTCACTGCTTTTCAAAGGGTTGACCTTTCGTATTGTGTGCTCTTTGCGTCATTAATTGTCAGAAACTTATCGATGTTAAGTTTACTTTACTGTACCTCTGTGAATATTTTCTATGTAAAATTACTATGAACCAGACAACATTGAAATGGTGAACATTTCAAAGGGCCCCGCTGATGTTATATCAGAGAATTCTGCTTTGACCTTGACCTATAACTTGAAATTTTTCCAGCTGGCATAGAACTTCTAATTCAATTTCATTGCCCCTAACATATAGGCATTTTTGTTCAATCTGACCAAGATTAAGCATATCCGGGAAATAATCTACTGTCTAAAACTAATTTCATTAAGATCTGCTATGACCCTCAAATTGACATGGTTCAAGGTCACTGCACGCCATTAACCAATAAGCTCTGTTTAGGCAAAATATTAGCCAATTAGGGGCTAAAAGGAGAGTATATATATGCTCTTAAAATATGGATTTTTGTGTGATCTGATATGACCTTGACACTTGATCTACAAATATCATTCGAGGTCATTGCATATCCTTTGATCAAAGCGTCATGTGGGTGAAGTATGAGCCTGATTGGAGCAAAGGGAGAGAAGATGTACTCCAGACAAGGATTTTTTTAATATAATTCTGCTATGACCTTTACAGTTTACCTTGAAAATAGGTTCAAGGTCACTACACACCCTTTACTCAAAAGCTCTGCTTATGTGAAGTCTGAGCCAAATAGGGGTTAGTAGAAAGTATATATGCTCTGAAAAAAGGATTTTTGCATGATCCGATATGATATTTCACCCTTTACCTAGAAATTTCATGCAAGGTCACTGCACATCGATTAACGATAGAGACAGTCTGTGAGTATTAGCCAGATTGGACCAAAGGGAGAGAAGATATGTCCCAGACAAGGATTTTATATATGTAATTCTACTATGACCTTAACCTTACACCTAACAACATGGTTCAAGGTCACTGCACATCCTTAACCCAAAGGAACCCTGTGGATGAGGTATGAGCCAGATTGGGCCAAGGGGAGAGAAGCTATGCTCCGGTCAAGCGATCTCGGATGGACAGACGGACAAACTGATCACTAGAAGGCGCCCACACAAACTTGCTTTCTATCTAATTTGAAATAGTATCCATGCTATCTGCCCATGGTGAATAGTCATCAAAACCATTCATCAGCAGAATTTGATTTCCCTCCTTTTTAAACTCGAAACACCTCTGACCTAATCAGATCACCGCATTAAATACAAAGTTTGATAACTCTAATTTGTTTATCATCAAAAAATTCTGCATCGCTGACAAATTAAGTTTTCTTCGGTATAATAGTATACCAATTAACTGACTATCTGGACAATAGCAAGTTTATTGTCCCACCCCACAGCAATTATTTCCCTTGGCTTTGCCTCATGAAATAGTTGCTGTCTTGGGGGACAATAAACTTGCTATTGTGCTCATACCCAGTAGATACTAAATAGGCATATAATATCCCATCCACCTCCATTTCATGTTATATAACCTCCCGTTTGTAACCTTCAATTTCAATGTGTAAAGTCAACACAACAGTCAAGGCCGCAAGTTTCACAATTTATTACTGCTTCTCATGTACTTAAAATTAGGGGCCTTAATATTGCTTTGACCAAAAAAAAAAAAAGTTGTGTGTTTCGGGTAACCTGACCTAACCTACAAAAATGGCCCGATCCTACCATTTTTAGATGCCTGATTTTATCCGACTGTGAATTTTATCTTATTTCCAATAAAAAATACGTTTTTAAATATGAAACAAACAAACATTCTTAGGATTCAGGCAAAAAAAATAGATAAAATAATAAAAAATCCCCACCTACCTAACCTAATTTTTTCATCAGTGTTACCCTAAACACACTATTTTTTTTTAGGCCTTACCAATTCCAACAAGAGACATCCCATTACTTATTGATAAACATTAAAATTCATTTCATGAATCTACGCAACACTGGTAAATCTTCAAGTACAGTCACTATCAATTTTACAAAAATATTGACGGTTCTTTATCCGAAACTGTTCCTTGTACCTTTAACTGCAATTAGTACACTAACATTTTATGAAAAGACGGTTTGTCTTAGAATAAGAAAGCTAATGCAATTCTGAGAAAAAGAATACCACATATTGCCAATTCCATTGAGGTTTAATAAAAATATGGCCATTTAAGTGAACCCACCATTTCCAATTTCCTTTAGTAAACACAGATTTATAGGGTTCTCCATAGTAAAACATCTTTACCTGACCTTTTAGAGGTCAATTGTTGTTCAACCACCTTTAAAAAGAAACCTTATTCAATACAACATACATCTACATGATATAATCATGATAAAAAGCTTCACATCACTTAGAAAGCCC
>NW_022994788.1:0-84435 GCF_902806645.1 Magallana gigas
GGCTTTTTGGGGTTTATATGAGCAAGATAATGCCAAAAAGAAATAATTGAAACCTCTTATCTTAGAGATGCTTAACACCAACAATATTATAGATTGGCCTTGTAGTTTTCAAGAATCTGTTTACACACAATGGACAATGCACAATGATAGAAGGAGAACTATTGCAATTGGTCACCTAAGTGACTCAGGTGACCTTGAAATGCTGCGCAGTCAACTGCACTTGAACTGTGTTTGGCCTCATTAAAAGCGAGTTGAGATTCAGCATAATCAGTGAGATATTAAAAAAGATACAATTCTCTTCAATTAACAAATAAGGTGTACTTTTAAATGAACTGGTGTCGTTTACCTACCATTGTGTTAAGGTGGTTTTGTTGATAGATGGCAGTTGCAATGATGTATTGGCCATTACTTGAGCATTACTTAAAATGCACTGGCGAATATGTTCATATGCTCGGCCAATAAGAGTCCATCTATCAACTTTAATGCCCTGGGGATTACGTTTGGAGCGGGGAAAAGTTGGCACAGTTTGCTGATGACTGCCTCTACATATCTGTTGCAGTCTGGCCATTGGGCTGGTCCAGTGTTTGGTCCAAGAAAGCACCTATAAAAAAAGTGATCAACATTTATGAATGTGGAAGGAATATAAACTACAGGTACATTGTAAACTTTCAAATAATTCATGTATAATTTAAAATTTTATACATCAATTGTGAGAGGGCCTTTATACAGTTTAAAAAATATTTCACACCTATTTCACATCTATTCAACCCCCCCCCCCCTCCTATGACACTCATACCATGGAATGCATGATCACACAAGTGCTGCACTTCATTCTAATACATACCTTCTCACACTTTCAACTCCGGCTGACACTGTTGTTTTTGTAGCCCTAAATCTCCCTTTACTTTGCGTCTTTCTGTATCTTGCAGAAAATACAGTGCCTTGTTTGTCATAGTCGACAAGATTATTCCATAGTTTTGTAATTTCAGCAACCTGTTGATCAGACAATGCCTGGCTTTTATCCTTTAGTCCGACAAGAAAGTCTGCAAGTGTATGCACTTTGTCAAAGCCAGGAATGTTATCTGGACCAACAGACCCGAGATCCTACAAGATATCAATGTTACTTTCATTGCAACTTTCGAACTTAAACAAGAATCTTGATAAGGACTATAAAGAAAATGACACATCGTCTACTTTATTCAGTTTTATCCTTTAAATCATTTTACAAGTACATATGTATCAAAGTTCCTACCTCAGCACTTTCAGATTGTATCTCTGTCTCTGATACTGTAATACCCTCAGCTGTAAGATAATTGAAACAGTTGTTTTTTTTTCAAATGTAAAGACAAACAATAGTTTAAGTCCTAAACAAAAGACAAGTTTTAACTATTTATGTAGTTTTAACTAAAAATGAGTGAATGCAATTTAAAAGAGCCATAATAGGAAATATTCAAACCCCATAAAAAGACTATGTGCGGGATAAAGTATTTTTATGCTCCAAAGTTCAAAGCTATGAACAGAGCTTTAGAAATTGGCTTAAAGATAGGTTAACATATATCTAGTTCAGGTTTAAAACGAAAAATTATTTTCAAAGTCATAATTGAAATATAATATGTTAATATGAGCTAATTTCACAAAAAGTTTGCCTGCTCCAACACCATTTTTTTTACATGATATTCAAAAAAATATGAACAATAATATAGGTAAAAATGGTTTTGGAGCAACATTGCGCTCTAAATCTCCTACTCCTAAATATGAAGAAAAAATTTAATTAAAATGATATCACATACAAAATCAAGTCACTAATGTTTCCCATTCTAAAAATGTACTGTACCTATTGATGCTCTTTCTAATCGGAATACTTGAGCTACGTCGTCAGTTTCAGTGATCTCCCTCTGGTCTTCCTTTTGAATAGAATGAGGTGAGCTGGGGACAGAACTTTCCAGTAGACCTTTAAAACATGTTTAACAATTTTAAAAATATAAAACATAAGCAGAGAGAGAGAGAGAGAGAGAGAGAGAGAGAGAGAGAGAGAGAGAGAGAGAGAGAGAGATTTAAAACACATTTATAATATATTCATTAAAAACATAAGCAGAGCGAGAGAGAGAGAGAGAGAAAGAGAGAGAGAGAGAGAGAGAGAGAGAGAGAGAGAGAGGGAAGAGGGAGATAGAGGAAGGGAATTGGTCAAATTAGAATTGAAAAGAAAATAAGAGAAGAAAGTTAAACAAACAGTGGTGTGTTTGTGTGCAACTTTAGGGATAAATAATCGAACAATTCAGTTGGTATCAATCTAGGAGAGAAAGAAACATACCTGACACAGCAGCTTGTCGATATTCCTCTACCGTAGGTATGTGCAGATAGGTTTTGCTGCCTCTGGACTGTCACTGAGGGTGAGGAGTGCTGCTCCGTAGACGATGGCTGGATAGGTTTGGCTGCCTCTGGACTGTCACTGAGGGTGAGGAGTGATGCTCTGGTAGAAGATGGCTGGATAGGTTTGGCTGCCTCTGGACTGTCACTGAGGGTGAGGAGTGCTGCTCCATAGAAGATGACTGGATAGGTTTTGGCTGCCTCTGGACTGTCACTGAGGGTGAGGAGTGCTGCTCCGTAGAAGATGGGGGAGGGACTTCTAAAGGTGGAATCGTGAAATCAATGAAATCCTCAGCATCCCCAAATCCTTCGTCGTCCTCTTCTTCCTCTACTTCCTCCTCCTGCTTCTTCTCTACCTCTTCCTCCGCATCATCATGGTCAATATCTTGCAGCACCTTCCCGGTCTGGCTGTAGAGATATTCTACTCCAAGGAGTTCACCTTAACATGAAAATAAAGAATTGTTACCTTAATGTGGTATATGAAAATATCATAATTTTGAGAATTAAAATAAAACTTAAAATGAAAATTAAAAAATATAAAAATAAACTACAGCATTTCTTAAGTGTTGATGTCTTAATTTTGTATCTCATTTCAAATGAGAAAAGAAAAATGATTTACTTTGGCAATAAAGCCAGAGTACTGAATTTTAATACTTCTATTAAGATTAACAAAACCATGTGCTGCTTACCAGTATATTTGTGAGGGGCAGTATATGATGGAACCATCTTTTTTCCAAAGACCGTTTCTCCAAGTGAGTTTGCAGTATGGCGGAGAAGACCACTGTACGTTTGCGGTTCAGAAGATGAAGTGGTGGTGGCAGCTGATCCTCTGTCTTGATTCCACCCTGTTAAGGCCATCTAACAGATATGCTTGAAACAGGGTGGCATTTGCAAGCGTACCTTCAAAATCAAAATTAAATACAATGAAAAAAATACATTACAATATTAACTTGTAATATTACTTTTAAATAAATCTATGTGATGATAACATTGGAAGGTTATTACCTGGGATGAACCTAGCCAAGTGCAGATGGAAACATTCCAAAGATGTTGATCCCCTCGCACAACGATATACAGGAAGGGGGCCTCCTCCTTTCTTGCTTACACCAGTTTGAGTGTATAACTGGACATTTGGAGGATCCTGGATACATTGCACATGCTTCTGCTGCTGTTTCCAGATCTCTGCCATCCGCTCACTGTTGATAAGGGGCACTCCTTGGGTGTCTCGCCCTTTGTCACCATCTAGAGACTGGATCAACTGGGAGATGAGGCGGGTGGTCTCCTCAACACTCGAGTTGTTCTCCTACAGTGCATGGCCAATTCACTGGTCTTTATGTGGCGAAAAACATCATCATCCGTCTGGTTTTCCACATGCATGGCTTCCAACTCAGACTTCTTTGCAGCTACCAAAGCTTCTACATCTTCAGGATCCCACATGTATATGCACTGGCTGAGCCGAGACATAAAAGTGGCATACAGTGCATGGGCATCTGTTGTGCAGCCAACAGACAGACGTCTCATGAAGTGCCAGATGTCCAATCGTATCGACAGCTCCGGCCAGTCAGAAAACATTCTTCTCAGTTGATTGTTCCCACAGCAATCTCTGTCAACATAGAGGAGATGAGGGGGTGGAACTTCTGCCTCTTTGTAACGCCTGATCAAGCCACAAATCATTGGACTTAGTCCAAAGCCTTCACCAGTTGTAAGGACGGACATAATTACTTGACCATACTCATTCCCAACATTAGTGGCCCACATAGCTGTCTTTGAACTTTCACCAGCCAGTTTCTTAACGACCTTTTTGGTGGAATCAATTTTCAGGATGTTTCCAAGCAGGGAGGTGATATTTGATTTCACTTCTTCAATCCGCTGCATTACATCCTGGGCATACACTTGCATCAGCCAGCGATACTGAGGTACAGGAGCCAGGGTGGGTGGCTCTTCATGTCTTGGCGGCAAGATAAGTCCAGTTGCAGCTGCAAGTGAAAACCCTTGGCATGTCTGTCATGTACTGGATGCATTTCTGTAACCAGACTTCACTGTGCTGCTCTTGAATTTTGGCTCTTATCTGGCTGGCACTATTGCCGATCCCACGCTGTCTAAGAAGGCGAATAATTTTAAGGTCACAAGCATAACGGTAAGTAAGGATGCACGGAAACTGCAGCTGATGTCCTAAGTCCAACTGTTGGATAATTTTCTGGTTCCAGCTAACCATTCTTTTTTTGCAAGCAGGACATATCAGAGTCTCTCCGGCAATGGTATAGTAACCGTTAACATCAAGGACCTGTCTGACTTTATTGTATATCCCCACAGAAGTTAACTCAACTCTGTTGCAACCTTGTTGAGGGCAATATAGTTTGACTAGCCATAATCTTCGTGGCATCCAGAGGAAAAGGGGGCGGGAAAAGTATCTGTCTACACGGGGTTTTATGGTGCAGGACAAGGATGGCTGTGGTGGATAAAACCATACTCTATCTATTTTGTCTAGGTCAAACTCAACTCTTCCTCCTGGACTGAAACGAAACAGGGCCTTGGAAACCCAGAGGTGGTCTGCTTTAGGGAGGGTTTGTTTCCAGCCTGCTGGTAAACAGATATCACCTGCAAATAAACATAAAAATATTCAAAAACATGCTCAATTAAAAAGAAGAGTCCACAGGCCTTCATGGTCACCTGAAAAGCAAAGCCTATAAAAGAAACCATTATGGAGTCTCATTTTAACAGTTCAACCTTTATTTTTGGAGTCTAAACCCTAATCTGAGACTCCTTTGATGATAAATAAAGGTGGAGGAGGGAGGGGCGAGAGTTGGAGGAATACCTGAGTGACAAACAAAACCAAAATAAATATGGTTCAATATATGGTCATATAAAAATAAAAATGTTCAATACAATAGTATATGGTCATATTTGCCCCCCCCCCCTCCCCAATGGGCAATGAATTTGACAATTTAAGAAAGAACATTTTGAACATAAAGATCTGTATTTGGTTATTATCTGTAATCACAATATCTTTTCAATTTAATACCTTTTATATAGAACATTTCATGAAATTTACATGTATTATATATATGGTGTTAGGGACTTATATTCTATTACTTTTTATATAATATCTCAAAATAGGCAAAACAAGTAATGAAATCATCAGATGTGATTTATTTTTTAGGCTACACATATCTATCTGCATGTGGAGATAAAAAAGTAACATGTACACAAACGTGTATAGAGGAAATTAAATATGAGCTCTCAGATTTTGTAATGATGAATTTCTACATGTATGTACATGAATAAATATATGTGAACATTGCAAAGACTTAAATACAAATAAGGTGGAATTATAGCTTATATTTACTTGTTGGCTATTTATATGAACAAATATTTTTATTTTTCTAAAGCCATAAATTCAATGTCACTACTGATGTAAAGAAACGGAGAATACTCAAACATCTTTTGAAGATTAATGTAGTTTAAAAAAGGAAGTACCTGATTCAGAAGCCAGTAATCCGAGAGTTAAGGTGGCTGTGGGTGGTCCAGCAGTAACTGCAGCTGTGAGTGGTCCGACGGTCATGGCGGCTGCAGGGGCTCTGCTCGTCATGGTGCCTGTGGGGATTCTGGTTGTCATGGTGGCTGTGGGTGGTCCAGCAGTCATGGTGGCTGTGGGTGGTCCAGCAGTCATAGTAGCTGTGGGTGGTCCAGCAGTCATGGTGGCTATGTGGGCTCTGCTCGTCATGGTGCCTGTGGGGATTCTGGTTGTCATGGTGGCTGTGGGTGGTCCAGCTGTCATGGTGGCTGTGGGTGGTCCAGCTGTCATGGTGGCTGTGGGTGGTCCAGCTGTCATGGTGGCTATGTGGGCTCCAGCAGTCATGGTGGCTGTGGGTGGTCCAGCTGTCATTGTGGCTGAGGGTGGTCCAGCAGTCATGGTGGCTGTGGGCGGTCCAGCTGTCATGGTGGCTGTGGGTGGTCCAGCAGTCATGGTGGCTGTGGGCGGTCCAGTAGTCATGGTGGCTGTGGGTGGTCCAGCTGTCATGGTGGCTGTGGGTGGTCCAGCAGTCATGGTGGCTGTGGGGATTCTGGTTGTCATGGTGGCAGTGGCTGGTCTAGCAGTCATGGTGGCTGTGGGTGGTCCAGCTGTCATGGTGGCTGTGGGTGGTCCAGCACCTTATAATTAAAACGCATTTTTTTTATCTTAAGAGACATATAAAACATTAACAACCTAAAGCCCCCGATGAATTTAAATTCATGATATGCAGTTCTGAAGCCTCATGGTACTTTACATTTTTTCACGTAGCTTTGACAATATTTATCTATTCGATTGATAACAACTTAACAATTAACACATTTAATTCGCCATCTTTAATATAAAGTCATAAAGAGTACAAGTCTAGGTGTAGTGAGGTAAACATGGTAAGTTCACATACTTTACCTTGCATAGAACTAAAAATATACATAGTCACTATTTTTTTAATCATGAATTACATGCATATATACCCAGCCTATATTTCAAGAATTAACCTGCACAACAATCTTTATCAAACGTACATGAGTCTAGTATATATTCATGTACCTGAATTCTATACCTGGTACAAAATAACAGCAAATTAATGAAGATTTTGGGATTTAATTTTTAAATTATGAGCCATAATATTATTATCTCTAAAATTTAACATTATGTTTTAAGTAGATATTTTAAGGGTTTGTCAACATCAAAAGCATTATTTTAGGAATAAAGAATCATTCTTTTAAGTATTATGAGGTGATAATTTCGGTTGGGGCGTGGTCAAACCCAATAAAGCCCTAATGACTTTATGATAGATTTGACCATGCTCCAACCGAAATTATCACCTAATAATATTCATGCGGCTATGTTTAGGCTGTCCGAAGCTAAATTTATACTGAAAAACAATACTATTTTATTATCGAAAGAAAACTTTAACAGAGCGAATTTTTTCAAACTTTAATTACATAAATTAACAGTGATATCAAGCACTATATTTGATGATTTTTTGTGACGTCACACATTTTTCTTAAGCACGTAATGGGCGTATCCTAACCCGGTAAATAATCTATATAAATCTCACCGGGGCAAGTGAATAATGACATTAAATCAAAAGTATTTTTATGAAAAATCATTTGATTATTAAAGTAATGTATTTTGCAGTTTTGCTGGGGGTTCGTATTACCATTTCGTTTATTTGAAAAATTTTCAAAACATTATGCCTCATCATGAAAATAAGGCACGTTTTTACCTTTTAAAGTTGATTTACACAAAATCGGGTCAATTGGTAGGTTTCCCCCAGCAATATGCACAATGGTACTTATTTTCTCTCCCATGTTTAATTAAAATATATTAAGATTGTATTGATCTTTCACTTGCGCCAAGCTGTTTTTTTACATGCATATACATATCACCATTCATTAGTTTACACGTATCAGTGGGAGTCTCAAAACCAGTAGTTTATAAATAGTTTTTTACATAATACAAAGCTTTAAAACTGTTGAGTTTTTGATACTCCATATTGGCGATGTTGAATTCAGTATCACTAGTATTTACAACAACGTCTATGTAAAGGAATGAAGTGGTTTTATAATGCACAATAACATTCACATATTACGTAACAACACATTCCCTTAGAACAATTGAAAGGAATGCAGATCGTGACGTCAAGTTAACTATGACGTCATATCTTATGAAGTGTATGTATTACGTATGTATTACGTGAAATGTATTATGTAACAACACATTCCCTTAGAACAATTGAAAGGAATGCAGATCGTGACGTCAAGTTTACTATGACGTCATATCTTATGAAGTGACTTATGAAGTGACAAGTGACTTTTTACACATCACTGTGAAATCAATCGGGCAGCCTTAACATACCCGTGCAAAGAATGATGTGATCCTTAATACTTATATTTATATTATTTCCAATTTCTACACATAAATACAACATAAATTAAGTCAATATTTTTCATGTAGCACATGCTATGTACTATTACTATGCAGCACAGCCAATACCTTTTTTCCGTTATGCTATTAGACTGTGACGCCCATTTTGTGTCGCTAATCTTTTATGAAATCATTGGGTTTTAGGTTTCAGAATTGATTGGTAAGCTTATCACAGACAAAGACAGTAGAAAATGTGAATATTGTAATGTAGATGTATATACATATACATGCGCATAGTTAAAAAAGCATATGCATCACACAATGTAAGAAAGCTATAAACACACACCATCCGAGTACAAAAGACAACACAAAGCAAGAGGGCTACATCACACATTTCCATTATGTGCATTCATATACTTACAGCACTGTTATTTTTCAAATACCTTAAAATCAAACAACTATTGTAGAATCATTTAATTTCGTGGGGGCCAATTTTCGTGGACGATTCAGTTTTCAGTTTCAATAGGTAAACCAAATCTTTTATGATTAGTTTTTTCATTGAGGATGTAAATTTGTGGGCGAGGGCTACCTACGAATGCCACGAAAATTGATCCACCACGAACTTTAATGATTCCACAGTATATAATGTTTAACTTGCTCAACAGTTAACACATTAAAAATAATTCTTCAAAGTTTTTGAAATGGTCAATAGGTTTTTGAGAAGATTTATAAAGACTTTTCTCTCTCTATATACATGTATTCCAATGTAAAAAGTTAATGACCCACTCCCCACAATTGTGCCCCCCCCCCCCCCCCCCCCCCCCCCGCGGATCTACACTAAATCATGATGCTTGATCCACAGAAGTTACAGATTTTTTTGTGTGGCCAAATTGTCTAGGTAGAAGATTCTTAAACATTTCTTTTGTTTTCATTTGTGTGTGTGAAATTTTACCCCCATTGTGGCCCCATCCTACCCGAGGGTTCATGATTTGCACAGACTGGAATCTTCACTATATATGAATATAATTATCTAAGTATTCTGGTCGATCTGATTAGAGAATATTTTTTACATTTTCCTTGCATACTTAAAATTCTCAGGTGAGCTCAGAAGATTATTAAAATGATTATTATTAGAATAAACTTATTCAAGAGATTTATATTTCAATCAAAACAATTATATCACTTGTAAATACTGGATACATACTGTAAAGTGATTTCTCCATCTCCAGCACATGATGTAGGAGGGCATTATCAGTCATGCCTGTTGGTATAGCTTAAAAAGGAAAGAAATCTGATTACTAAAATCATCAATATTTTCCCCAGATACAGCTCTAATAATTTAAAAACATCTTATACTTGATAAATCAGAAACTAAGTTCATTACATGCAAAAAAAAAGTTCTTTATTTTATTGCAGTTTCTGTAAATGCATAGGCGCCAGAATGCAAAACCATTCAAAAGCATAAATAATTTATTTATTAAGGTAATTTAAAAATGCAATAAATGGTCTAGTAGTTTTTGTGATGTTCATTATTGTCATGAATATGATCTTTGAACCCAATGAAAAGTTCAAAGAGAATTGAACCTTTTTTGCTCATATTAAGACTAAGTTAAAATTTTGATTATTTTTAAAGAAAACAATTTTGCTATCTGAAACTTTTCTTTGCTCATTATTAAGAATTTTAAATTAAGATGGATGGAAGATATGGAAGATATGTCACACAACTGCATGAGCAGAAAAATATCATCTCTTCCCCCCCCCCCCCCCCCCAAAAAAAAAATAACCCCGGAAAAGTAAATATATATGTAATATTCTAGGCTTTTTCTTACTAGGCTGAACTTTCTTCGGTGACAGTAGTCTCCTGGCCCTATGCTGTAGAGCGTGAGGGGTCAAATGGCTGCTTAACACCAGGGACTTCAGTTCCGAAGACTTCCCAACAGATGACGATTGAGGGGAAGGAGCCTGCTTCAAAGACGAATGAGTTTCCCTCTTTATCTTGACTGCCTCTCGTCCCTCAGGAAAGTGCATCATGTACTTCCGAAATTTTTGTTTGTTGATGGTCTGTTCTTTGTTGTCTTTTGGTTGCTCCTTGCTGGATTCTGCCTCCATTTCCATTTTCATGACCAACCATCCCGCATATCCAAGGCAATTTTCCAGAATCCACCTAAAAGTTTGGCCTCTATAAGTACCAAACTGAAGTTCATGTTGCCCCAGTACATCAACTTCATTGCTGGTTACTCCATGCTGCTGGCGAATATGTCTCAAGGCAATGGCTCTGACATGTTCATCCGTCTTTGGTTTCCCCCAGTATCCCCTTGCCTTGTTCTCTCTGGCAATAGAGACTGCAGCTGGTGAGTCTGATAAATTCAGCTTTCCATTGGCATACTTTCGGAAATTTGGGGTCCTCATGCTACAAGAAAACAAAGTTAATTTAATTTGAGAATAATTTGATTCATGATAAAATAAATTTATATCAAATCAATAATTATCATTACTCAAAAAAGTCCAATTAAACAAATTGAATCACACTCTATTTAATGCACCACAATACAAAATGCAAGAATGCGAATGGTTTAGTAGTAAGGATACTGTGGAATCATTTAATTTCGTGGGGGTCAATTTTCGTGGAATGCGGGATTTTTGCTTGTTCATGGGGTTGTGATTTTGTGAACGAGTCAGTTTTCATTGAGGAAGTAAATTTGTGGACAAGGACTACCAACGAATACCACAAAAATTGAGCCACCACGAATTCTAATGAAACAAGAGGCCCATGGGCCACATTGCATACCTGACACAACTGTATTGTACTCTATTGCATATGCTTTGCATGTGATCAAAACTTCTGAGAAGCCTTTCAAGCCTCAAAGTATTTGAACATTTTACTAACCAAGTTCTCATCCAAGTAAATTTGTTAACAAGCTGTACATTTAAGGTGGCTCACTACACCTGGAAATAGTTTCTCAAATCAGCAGAATATTGTTTGATTTTGATAGTAAACCCGAGGTAGATTCAAACTTATGATCTGTGGTTCACCAGCCCGCTAATTTAACCGCTGAGCTATGGTGATAGTCAACACAATCTTTCAATAAAAACAATTTAAACAAAACATTTAAACGCTATCTTATGACATAGTCTCTTAAAAATGATAAGTCTCGGTGTAGTGAGGTACTTAACATTCATTATGAAAACAACTTATTTCTCAACCTACAAAACTCTTAGATTTCTTCTACTCTAACTTATCTTACAAACATAATATTTCACTACAGTATTTTCAGCAAAAATAACTTATTACAGACAAAATCTTGATGCACCTAAAAGCTCCTTATTTTTTGAATAACATTGTCAAGTAAAATTATTACAAAAGTTTTTATTTCCAAAATCATTTAAGATATATTACAGTACTGCTCTTTGGTGTAAAGTAGCATTAAATTGCAATCTTTCAAATCACGTTCTGAAATCAGAACTCATTATCATATACCTCAGTCTACATATTTTTAACAATATGAGAGAAATTCAATTTATTTAATCGCAGTGAACAGACTAATTTGCCTCAGGAATAAGACATGCTCTCGGTAAACTGGATTCTTTCTGACTCCTTCAATAGTGTACTTTAGTTGTATATATAACCTAAAATATAAGACATATACCTGAAGAGTGTTGCTTAGTAGATGAGGTAGGGATTTCTATGAGTGGGATTCCAAAATCTGAAATCTTCTACACCTCCAAATCCTCTGTCATCCTCTTCTTATTCTAATTCCTCCTGCTTCTCTCCCTCTTCCTGATCAGCAATCTGAATATATAGGGGGACCTACATGTATCCTGTCTTGCTGTGAAGGGAGGCAATCAACTCAAAAAAGTTCACCTAATAAAAAAACACATTATTATTATCAGTACATATATTTGCATTCTATCTTTCAACTGACCATTATACAAATCAGTAAAGTACAACACTTATCTTTTGGGATCAATATTTGGCACCTAATTTATCCTTGTAGACATTAATGCAAAGCAGTTATAAGCATTAATTAAAAGAGAAATGGTCTGATTAAGAAAATACACCCCCCTGAGGGAACCCCTAATTTTTATCATGTCGTTCAAAAATCAGTAAAGTACAACACTTAAGAAAGCCCCTAAATCTTTTGGGATCAATATTTGGCCCCTAATTTATCCTTGTGGACATTAATGCAAAGAAATAATCAGCATTAATTAAAAGAGAAATGGTCTGATTAAGAAAATACAGCCCCCTGAGGGAACCCCTAATTTTTATCATGTCGTTCAAAAATCAGTAAAGTACAACACTTAAGACAGCCCCTAAATCTTTTGGGATCAATATTTGGACCCTAATTTATCCTTGTGGACATTGATGCAAAGCAGTTATAAGCATTAATTAAAAGAGAAATGGTCTGATTAAGAAAATACAGCCCCCTGAGGGAACCCCTAATTTTTATCATGTCGTTCAAAAATCAGCAAAGTACAACACTTAAGAAAGCCCTTAAATCTGTTGGGATCAATATTTGGCCCCTAGTTTATCCTTGTGGACATTAATGCAAAGCAGTTATAAGCATTAATTAAAAGAGAAATGGTCTGATTAAGAAAATACACCCCCCTGAGGGAACCCCTAATTTTTATTATGTCGTTCAAAAATCAGTAAAGTACAATACTTAAGAAAGCCCCTAAATTTTTTGGGATCAATATTTGGCCCCTAATTTATCCTTGTGGACATTAATGCAAAGCAGTTATAAGCATTAATTAAAAGAGAAATGGTCTGATTAAGAAAATACACCCCCCTGAGGAAACCCCTAATTTTTATTATGTCGTTCAAAAATCAGCAAAGTACAACACTTAAGAAAGCCCTTAAATCTGTTGGGATCAATATTTGGCCCCTAGTTTATCCTTGTGGACATTAATGCAAAGCAGTTATAAGCATTAATTAAAAGAGAAATGGTCTGATTAAGAAAATACACCCCCATGAGAGAACCCATAATTTTTATCATGTCGTTCAAAAATCAGTAAAGTACAATACTTAAGAAAGCCCCTAAATCTTTTGGGATCAATATTTGGCCCCTAGTTTATCCTTGTGGACATTAATGCAAAGCAGTTATAAGCATTAATTAAAAGAGAAATGGTCTGATTAAGAAAATACATCCCCATGAGAGAACCCATAATTTTTATCATGTCGTTCAAAAATCCGTAAAGTACAACACTTAAGAAAGCCCCTAAATCTTTTGGGATCAATATTTGGCCCTTAATTTATCCTTGTGGACATTAATGCAAAGCAGTTATAAGCATTAATTAAAAGAGAAATGGTCTGATTAAGAAAATACACCCCCCTGAGGGAACCCCTAATTTTATTATGTCGTTCAAAAATCAGTAAAGTACAACACTTAAGAAAGCCCTTAAATCTGTTGGGATCAATATTTGGACCCTTATTTATTCTTGTGGATATTAATGCAAAGCAGTTATAAGCATTAATTAAAAGAGAAATGGTCTGATTAAGAAAATACACCCCCCTGAGGGAACCCCTAATTTTTATTATGTCGTTCAAAAATCAGTAAAGTACATCACTTAAGAAAGCCCCTAAATCTTTTGGGATCAATATTTGGCCCCTAATTTATCCTTGTGGACATTAATGCAAAGCAGTTACATGTATAAGCATTAATTAAAAAAGAAATGGTCTTATTAAGAAATTACTCCCCTATGAGAGAACCCATAATTTTTATTATGGCGTTATTTTGAAATTACACCCAGTGGGCACATGAAATTAATAATTTACATCTATCATCAATATATATTCATATCCATATGGTATTTGAGTGATAATAAACTGAACTGAACTATTTAGAAACATACAATTTCTTTTCTGTATAACTTGTCACACCTTAATTAATATTTGTCAGCACACTAAACTGTGCGAGAACTCATTTAATTATCCAAGATTTTACTACCGGTAATTCAAAACACATTAAACTTGATAGATTTTGTTTAATGGTAGATAAATGATTTACTTACTGTGTCTTTCTTATGAAAAAAATTAAGCAGCAGGGATGTAAAATTGGAACAACTTATAAGACTCAAATAGTATTTGTACTATATAAATATTTAAACATACAAACAGGTTATTCAGTTATTCGTGCAAGAATAAAAGGATTTAGTTATTCATACAAATACATTAAACCACTGGGGTTTTTTCACTTCTACATGTATAGATGGGTGCATGTCCAAATATTTGTGTAAAAATTACTATGCAAACAATTAAATAATAAATTCAAAGCAATAAATCATTATTAACATTTAAAAAAACCGAATTGTTTATCCAAATTCGAGCTAATAGATGCAGATCTAGTCGTGTAAAACGGCGGGAAAACATCAAAGAGAGCCGACGCAGACGACTGCTGTGCGAAGGCGGCGGGGGAGTAGGGATCTAGAAACGCAGAACGTCGCCAATGGAATAAGTTGGGGTCCGATGTGTAATAAAAATCAGAAAGCTGTTAATAATAATTAGTTTGCCATAATGTTATCAATTATATTCCATAAATATCAATTTACGAAAGAATTAAATGATTTTTAAAGGATACGATCACAGACATGGGAGAGCGATCTATCGGGGATCTAGAACTCAGGGGACCTCGTGTATTCCAATTGATTTTCAAAGATTTTAGGTTCTAATTGCATAATTAGGAGATAATGAATGTTACTCTGGTACAAATTTAATAGTTTTAACATTATAGATATTGTTACAACAAACAAATACAGAACTATTTATCGCTAAATCGGAAATTTGAAAGTTAATTCTTCGCGACTTTATAGTAGTGATGTCTCTCAATTTAAACTAGTTTAAGAACATGGATTGGCATAGTACAGGTACATTTTTAATAACATTACATAAAATACCATTTTTATACGCTTTCCGACCATTTTAATTCTAAATTCACGCAAAATACAACGATGTATACCGTGGGAATTTTACACAAAATTGACGATCAGTCTGATCACGATCGGGGTGCAAATTTATGCAATTTTTACGCAAGTTTTGCACACTTACCGAAATAAAAGCACACTTACCGAAATAAAAGGTCAATCTGCATATGTATGTATAGTTGGAAGTGATCGATATTGCGATTACATAGGTAAATTGGCCTGAGGACCTTCTGATCGCCGACTGTCACTGTCTCTCGCTTGCGGAGAATGGGGTCACTGACGTCAGACTCTAGCCTTCAATCTTGGAAGAGGCTAGCGTTCTGATTGGTCAATTCTTGATGGTATCTTGGAAGGACTGAGAGCTGTGATTGGTTGCAGCTTCCAAGATTTTTATAGCAAAGATTGCTTGGAATGGAGCGCTACGCGGACCCTCGCTTCAGAGTTTTGGAGTCCAAAATCTCAAGAATGCGTGGATCGATTTTAAAACGAATTTCATATTCAGAAGTTTTCAGAGCGTCTCTATCGAATGAAAAAATAAATATAAATCAAATCCAAAAAATTGAAAAATTAAGGTTTTTCATTTCGGATATGCAAGGGGCACTGCGGTCGTTCACTCTCTACCTTCTCTGAAAATTTGAAAGTCCTATCTTGAATACTTTTTGAGAAAAATCGTGAACAAGCAAAAACATAAAATCTTTAATATCCTGGTATCGGAAGTGACGACCAAAAAAATCTCGTGTAATTTTCTTACAAATTTTGTCATAAATAAGATCTGAAAGTTTCATGAAAATCGGCTGAAGCGTTTTTGAGAAAACGTGACAGAAAAAAAATTAATAATAATAATAATAGACGAAAAGAAACAAAGCAAATAAAATAAGGTCTACCGTTTCCAACGGAAGACCTTAATAATGAAGAAATAATTATTGTAGGTGATTATAATATGGTTATAGATACATCCAAAGATTATTTTAATTATTTGCATGTAAATAATCCGAAAGCAAGAGGAAAACTATTGGAGCTAATTAGTTATTTTGATTTAGCAGATATTTATAGAGAATTTCACCCAAACATAGAAAGATATACTTGGAGAAAACCTAATCCATTAAAACAAGCAAGGCTAGACTTTTTCCTGATATCAACTTCATTGATAACACAAGTTAAAAAATGTGACATACTAACTAGCTATAGGTCAGATCATTCACCAATTATGATATTGTTGAAACTGAATGAATTCAAACATGGTAAAGGCCTATGGAAATTTAATAACTCTCTTTTAAATATACCTGAATATGTACAATCAATCAATAATCATATTGATGAAATTAAAAAACAATATGCATTGCCTATATATAATATGGAAAATATTTCAGGTTTACCAGACCCTGAAATACAGTTTTTTATAAATGACCAGTTATTTTGGAAACGCTGCTAATCGAAATCAGGGGTAAAACTATTTCATTTGCAAGCTATTTAAAAAAAAAGTAGATCAATTGCTGAGCAGAAACTTATAGAAGAATAGGCTCATTAGAGGAAGAATATGAAATGAATACGGATATAATATATGAAAAGAAACAAGAACTAGAAAACATTAGAAAACATAAGCAAATGGGAAATTTAGTTAGATCACGAGCGAAATGGCTAAGTGAAGGCGAAAAACCTACCAGTTACTTTTTAAATTTGGAAAACAGACATTATGTAAATAAAATTATACCTAAGCTTATAAAACAGGACAACAATGTACATGTAGAAATTAATAAACAGGAAGACATTTTAAAAGAAGTAGCAACTTTCTATAAACATTTGTATAATGCAAAAACAAATGTAGATACAGCGGAATTTGATTTGAATAGAATAACTTTCACAGATGTTATGAAATTAAATGACTCAGAACGTGAAAAATTAGAGGAAAAAATTACATATGATGAAGCATTAACAATATTAAAAAACATGTCAAATAACAAAAGCCCTGGAAGTGATGGCTTTACAGCTGAATATTTTAAAATGTTTTGGAACAAGTTAGGATATTTCATTATAAGATCTTTAAACTGAGGTTATGAAATTGGAGAATTATGATCAACACAGAAACAGGGGATAATAACATGTGTACCAAAAGAGGGTAACTGTAAATTTAACATTGCAAATTGGAGACCTATAACTCTACTTAATACAGTTTATAAAATTGGATCAGGATGTATAGCTAGAAGGATTAAAAACACTTTAAACAAAATAATAAGTTCAGACAAATCGGGTTTCATTTCAGGCAGATATATTGGCGAAAACACGAGATTAATATATGATTTAATGAACTACACTGAAATATGTGATTTTCCTGGAGTCCTAGCTATGATTGATTTTGAAAAATCCTTTGACTCGGTGTCTTGGAAATTCATTCATAAAGTCCTATCCTACTTCAATTTTGGTCCGTCAATTTCAAATTGGGTTAAAACTTTTCAAAATAAGTCTGTGTCATGTGTAACTCAAGCAGGCATCTTATCTAATTTTTTTAATTCAGAAAGAGGCTGCACACAAGGAGACCCTATTTCTCAATACATTTTTTTGCTATGTGCTGAAATATTGTCAATAAATATAAAACATAACAAAGATATTAAAGGTATAAAAATAAACGATAATGAATATATAATATCACAGTATGCTGATGATACAGTTATAATTCTTGATGGATCAGAAAAGTCATTAAATGCAAGAATGGAAGAGTTAGAGAAGTTTTATATCATGTCAGGGCTTAAAATGAATAATGCAAAAACCCAGATTGTATGGATAGGAAGTAAAAAATATTCAGAAGACAAAATCTGTACAGAAATTAATTTCGAATGGACAACAAACTTTAAACTTTTGGGCATTCACTATGATGTGGACTTAACAAGATTAAATAAACTGAATTATGACAAAAAACTAGTAAAAATAAAAAGTATAATAGAACAATGGAAAAAGCGTAACTTAACACCAATTGGAAGAATAACTCTTATAAAATCTCTAATCATATCTCAACTTAACCACTTATTTATAGCTTTACCAAACCCTCAACCTGTAATAATGAAAGAACTAAATAGCATTATTTTTAGATTTCTATGGAACTCTGATGTTGATAAAGTAAAAAGAAAGATTGTTACACACAAATATTCTCATGGAGGGCTGAACATGCTTGATTTAGAAAATTATATAAAAGGATTAAAATCTACATGGATAAGAAGAATTCTTTTTAATAACAATTCAAAGTGGAAAACCTTGTTACAAAACATAGTAGATATCGACCTTTTATTAAGCACAGGAACTGAATACTTAGTTGGCCTAAAAGAGAATATTAAAAATGATTTTTGGAAAGATGTTTTTATAGCGTTCAAGGACATTCAAGATAAAAACCAAATTAGTAATTGGAAAGAATATATAAGCCAGCCTTTGTGGCATAATAAAAGATTTAAGATAGGGAAAGAAACAGTTTTTTACAGATCTTGGTATAAAAATAATATCAAATATGTCAATGACCTACTGAATGAACGGGGGAATTTTATATCTTTACATACACTACAATTGAAGTTTAATATAAAAACAAACTACGTAACTTTTTTAGGAATCAAGCAGGCTATAATATCTGATATGAGACAGTGTAAAATATACAGAGATATATGTTTAGATAAACCTTTTATTCCGATTAATATCCAGACTTTTGTCACAACAAGAAAAAGATCAAAAGCTATGTATGATGTATTAAATAGATCAGAAGTCAAGCCAGGTGCACAGGAAAAGTGGGGGAAAATCTTTGAAATTACTGATTTACAATGGAAAAAGATATATTCTATCCCATTTTTTACTACCAATAGTGCTAAGCTACAATGGCTAC
Source organism: Magallana gigas (assembly GCF_902806645.1). Taxonomy (NCBI): domain Eukaryota; kingdom Metazoa; phylum Mollusca; class Bivalvia; order Ostreida; family Ostreidae; genus Magallana; species Magallana gigas. The sequence continues at coordinate 19,026 of NW_022994788.1, forward strand.
AATATCGCATCAATCATAACATTTTAACAACTAATAGTATTATGTTTAAAATTAGGAAAGTTGATTCAAAATTATGTAATTTATGTAATAGTGAAGAGAAAACAATTTGCCACCTAATGTGGAATTGCCCAACTGTACAGCAGCTTCTTAATAACTTCATAAACTGTTGTCAAATAAAGAATATAGATATTGAACTGAATCAAGATACTTTCATGTTTGGAGAATACAAAACTAAAGAAAATATTAGACAGAGCAATGTTATATTTATGCTAGTTAAGCAATACATATACAGAAGCAGATGCTTTAAAAGTAACTTATCAGTTCTTGGAGTATTACATGAGATCGAATCATATATTAAGGCAATAAAATACACTGCAGGTGTGGAAAATAAAATAAATGAATTTAATAACAGATGGGAAATATGGCAACGTTTATTTACATAATTCTCTCTCTGTCTATCTCTCTCTCTCCCTCTCTCTCTCTCTCTCCCTCTGAGACAAGTTTTTTTCAATTTATGTCATTTAACATTTTTTGAAAACTTTCATGCTTTGTCATTATGATATAATTGTTCTTGTATGAAATTAATAAATTCATTAAAAAAAAAAAAATAAAAAAAATAAAAAAATAATAATGTGAAATTCTCAACATTTCGTAACTGATATGTGTTCTCATTAATAGCGCAGAAAGAATAAGACTACACAGATTGAAATCAATTATCCGTGACGAAACGTGAAAATATTGATTGGTATTTATCTGCGCGTGCTTAATACATGTATGATTGGCAACTTTTCGTGATTGATATTAGTCTTTAGTGATAGTTTCACTATAACATAAGAAATAACACTTAACATAGCCAAAATGATCATCATTGTACTCACTTTAAATTTGCTGTTTATTTTGTCCTCGACATTGTTTGAAATATTAAGCAATTTTTATAATTCAAGATAGTTTTTTTAATTTGGTCCTTAAGCTTTTTAAATGTAAAAAAAGTGCGTGAAACAGACGATTATAATTCTGTTCAGCATGCAAAATTTAAAATCATAAATAAGGAGTGCTTAGTCTGAAAATTTTACTGGTCTCCACAAAAAAGTATTTGATGTCAAAATGGCGGACAGCCATATTTTATAATTGTTTCCTAAAGTTGTTTCTTATTATAAATGGGGAAAAGCTTGAGACCAACAATCACAATACCGATCCGACCCAACCTAACATAAAGTAAACCCCAACTAAACCCTGGGTTTACTTCCTGGGTTTACTCTGGGTTGACTTTGGGTTTACTAGAGTGGACCCAGAGTAAACCCAAAGTAACCCAGAGTGGACACAGAGAGTAAACCCAGTCAGAAGTATTCCCCTGAAAGCAGACGCTAACTGTGTATTCGGAATATACAAAGGGTGGGAATTACATGCAGTAGGATGGTAAGACAAAATACTAGTCTACTTCACACTTCAGTGCATACAGTTGACCTCAAAAGCAATTTTAAAGTAAACCCAAAGTAAACCCCGAGTGGACCCAAATTTCCAAAAAGTAAACCCAGAGTAAACCCCAAGTAAACCCAAAAAGTAAACCCGGAGTTTAGTTGGGGTTTACTCTGGTGTTAGGTTGGGTCTGATTAGTACTGTAAAATTTTGGTCCAGCAAAGTTTATCAACATAATGAAGGCGTGCTGAGTCTTAAAAAAGAAGCTGGCTATGATGGAAATGTCGTTAATTAGGTCAAAAAAGCGTTTTTCAAATAGACCGACAACCAGATTTCGAAACTTTTTAAAAAAGTTTTTTAAATATGAAAAAAACATGAATCAGACAATTGTAGTCCGGTCAAACTACGGTTTCATAGATAATTCGGGCATGCTGAGTCAGAAGATATATGCTGCATTTAACAAAAATGGTGTTTTTTTAGGTCCAAATGGCATTTCTACATGGCCAATAGCCAGATTTAATAACTCTCTTTTAAAGCCGTTTAGAGGGGTAAAATGTGCAAGTATCCTATTATACAAATTTGCATCCGACAATTAAATTGGGACACTTTAACAAATAAAGAAACAAACAGATTCACTCCTTACAAAAAATGGTAGTTTTCTCCGTTTTATCTTATTTAGGCGAATTTGTTATTTAAACATTCGCTGTTCATGATTTTAAATATTCTTCTTGTTCCTAAACCTGTCTGGGGTTTTTATTACACTTTATTGACGATTTCATCAAACTGCCTTAGAGATAGTTAAAAAGATGTGGAACACTTTTTCAATTCTTGAAATGCGACAAAATGCTGACAAAGTTATACAGAAGGGGCTTTTTTCTGCACTACATTGTGGAAGGGGTGTGTTAGGCTTAAAAGACATCGGTCTAAGACGCTTATTTGATTACAGGTGCAACAGTCTTCTTTGGAACAGTGTACGGCATTAGGAACTATTCTAGAGTCTGTCTGTCTCTTCCTTTAACGCCTTTATAGCAAACCAATTTATCACCATATGCACAGGAAAAGCTCGTGATTCAAAGTTTGACCCAAATCAACATATTGTACAGATTTATATATAATGATTAGTGTGTATTGGTCAACCCTGAGAATTGTACTCTTTTCAACTTTATTAGGGAGAACTTATACTCTGTATAAGGAGTAAAGCTGTTTATGTCTTTGTTAAGTATAAAACAATCTCTTGCAGAATTGTCAATCTGTGTTTGGCAATATGCAATGTGTGTCTTTATTCAGAAGAAGAGTTTTAAAAGGTTTATTTTTTATGCTAGACCCTGCCAGTGTCGGATTTGCAACATACCCTCACAACTGTTAAAGCTGATGGCTGTTCGATCCTCTTTAAAGCCGATAGACATCTATGTCAGTGCTGTTGTAGAAAAAATGTGCTCCTATTTATTAAGCATTTGGTTCATTTCATTCAATGATATGGTGTGACACATCATCTTCTTATTTCTACAGCATATCAAGGAAATCGACAACATATACAGAAACAACTATGAGAATAAAAATTAACTGAACAGAAAATCAAAGATTTCTAAAAGTTCTTCAGTTATTTATAAAACAAGACACATTGCCCACTTACATGGTTTAATTTGCTTTATTCATTAAATCAAAACGCCCGAAAATATGCCCCAACTCAGTATATGCCTTACGTTTGCTTATGAAACGAACACGCTACAAGGGAATTTGATTGGGGGACATGCATATATAAGCATACATATATTGCCATGACCAGCTAAGAGGGGATGAAAAATTTGAGTCAATCCAAATTGCAATTTGACAAATTTTGACAAAACACCATTTCAGGCAAGACGAATACATTTCTTTAGACTTGGCGATTGATTACAATAAAAATCAAAGTACTGAGAGTACTGAAAGACGGGGTCTTGAAAGTTTAAATTTGTAATTGTCCTGAACTTCCTCGAAAAAGCTTCCAAGTTTGAATTAGTTGTTACAATCTATGTTAATTCGGCTTTTTTGCAATTGTCTGATACTTTGTCTAAATTTTACTCAATCCCGGCCTTCATAATTGTAGAAAATTGAAACAATGAAATATATTATGTAAAATAAGACCTCAAGGAAAAATTTTAAAAACTACTACTAACCGGGTAAATCAAACAACTATATCAAAATAGATAATTTTAATCATTAGATTTATTCAATTTTGTGATCCAAGGGAAAATCCACAAGTCGGACGGTATCCGTAATAAAAGTTTTATGAAAACCCCGAAAACTCTAAAACTGCTGAATCAACAAACAAAGTGAACATTTGTATACCGATAACAAACACAGGCACCTGACGTTGGATATATTCTTTTTTACAATGAGATTCCAAGAACTTTGACAATAAAAAGATTTGTCACGGTCGCCATTTTGATTTTTAAGACCGACTTATCTGACACGATTTTCTTCATTTGCGATTCATGCAAAATTAATAGGTAAAAAAAAATCCGTTCGCCACTTACTACTTTTTTGTGTAAACTCATGCATCACCTACACGAATTACGACACAACCGTTCCTTTCATTAAAAGTCATACTCCGAAAATCAGAGACATAAATAACAGAGATTGTCAACTCCGCCATTAGCGTGTAAATGTTACGGGACCAACCTTACTTTGAGAACTACAAGTGCAACAGCAATCTTGTATAAGTCATTAAATTTGAACCTGATAGTGAACATGAACCTGTAAATATTTTAAGCATGTTTTATTAATGAAATATTTACAAAAACTCTTTATTTAGTTTTTAAATTACTTTTTTAAAACTTATTGACTTTTCACAAAGTAATGTCACAAAGTAATGGTAATGCATTACTTTACTCATGTAATGGTAATGTAATGCATTTCTTCAAAAAAATTAAGTAATGATAATGGTAATTTAATGCTATAATTCATGAAGTAATGGTAATATAATGTATTATTTTACAATGTAATTTACCCCAAGCCTGATTCCAATTAAGCCGGAAAACATGAACATTAATATTTAACTTGGTTCTTCAATCGATAATGTTGTTTATATTATATGATGTATAAGTCTTCCAAAATGTTTAATCTAATATAGATTTTGCTTACAATGCATTGTTTAAAATTTAAATTCAGTTTAATCAACTAAAGAGCCAACGAACGAGACGGCAAATTCAGACTTGTTTTTATTTTCTTTGTACAAAATTCCTTTAGAGACGAACAGCAGTTATACCGCAAGTAGACTCGAAGCCAATGAAAAACCTATTTAATTTGTAAAACATCTGTGTAAAACCCGTCCCGATTTCAACTTTGGCTTGCGCATGTAGTTTGGTAGTATTAAGGTGAAAGATTGTCAAAATAAAATTCACAACTTTTCAAAAATGGCACATTGCGTTTGGGAACTTTAATCTCGATTCCACCATCAACCTCTTCTATTGATTAATGAGCTTGTACACCAACTTAATCGTCAACGGCGCTGTGCATTCAGTTACGTAACTCATTCCACATTTGAACCCGAGCAAGAATATTTTGATCAATAAAACTATTTGAGTTTTCTAAATAGAATTTTGTTTATACACAGAGGACTTAGAAAGATTTAAAGCGTGTTTTATAATACCTATTTACTGAAATGCATTAAAACTGTCTGCACTTTTTTCTTACGCGTAGACTCAATTCATGTGTTTTACGCGTGCCTTCCGGTTTGAGACTTCGGCTGACAGTAAACCAATAGACGTGACCCCGTCTAAAAATGGCTGGACCAATTTACATGTATGATGTTGTATCGTTATTATTTTTAGGAGCCATTAAAATATTTTAATTAAATTTGGCTATCCAACAATATGAATTGCCTTTTAGACAAAATTATAAAGTATAATACTCACACATTTTTTTTTCCTTTTAAGATTAATGAAATGACTGTCCGCCATTTCTACTAATTTATCGCCATTTAAAAAAAAATCACATGTTTTGTCGTACTCAGCACACCTTAGATATGATAAAATACCATGCTAGACCAATTTGTGATAATTTGTTTTCTTATTTTATAAACTTCAAAAGAGAATAAGTTAAAAATTGGCCTTGGCCATTTTTACTGCCTTTTTTTTACCTTATAAACGCGATATGTTCTCATAGACAGCATATTTTTTCCAGACTAAGCACGCCTTGCTTATGCAAATAAAAACTTTGCTGGACTGAATTGTTATTGTTTCTCTCATACGTTCTCCGCTATGAGAAACTTTAGAAAAAAAATTGTGAAATTTACCTGTTCGTCACTTTTAATAGTTATTTTGGCCTCATAAACGCTTTTTGGGTAGGCTATCATATTTTTTCAGACTTAGCACACTTTACGTATGATAACATATATTGTTGGATCGATTCATTATTGTCGGGCAATAATTGAGAGTAAAACATGAATTCTGAGTACTCATCTTCCTTTAGTGATAGGGGATATTTTTCGGGAAAATATCAAGTGGGTAGTAGGATACTCTTAATCACACGCATAATGTATTGTATTTACTATGTCTAATTATGCTATGAGATAGTTTATAGTTAGCAAACTGTATTAAAAATGCATGAGCTTAAATTTCATAGAAAGATATGTTTTCAAAAATGGTAAAATTAATCTGCATGTACAGTACGCTTGATTCTTGTCCTGTGGAAAATGTAAGACATTCCGAATAAACGTTAACAACTCTATGTAAATTAACTTATTATAGCATTTCTGATTAATGTTTATTGTCTACTCTATGCTTTGAATTATCTCTTATTTTTTAAGCACAAATCCGAGGCTTGAAAATAGAATCACACAGTTTGTTGATTGTAACTCATATGTCATCACAAATCATGCAATCATATTTATACTACTATATTAAAGTAATAGACTCGAATTTTTGGACTTTAATAAAGAGTACTGTCTTTTGATTTATATATTCTAAACATCATTGGTACTTGAAGATTACCAATTTGTTTTTATTTTGTCTCAGTTAAGCTTCACTGATTAATAATCAACGAAAACTCCTAAAAAGAATCCCAGAAATCATCTGGATGTTTTAGATTTTACAATCTTCCGCTTGCGCATTATATTCACGCTGACGGGATCTTAAGTTTATGTTTCCACAATATCATATTTGCATGAATAAATTCAGAAACGATATATCAAATAAGTGTAAATTTTCATTGGAAATTTGCTAAATATTCTGTTCATATATATTTATGATTTCTTATGAGAGAAATTATAAAAAAACCAAATATACATATCAACTTAGTACATGTACCAGAAACATAAATAACATCGAAATCTCGCAAGATCCCGTGGTCCCTATTGTAAAGTGTTCTCAGTTTAAATCAGTATATCATTCTATAAAACATTTATTTTGAAATATAAACAGCTAAAACCTATTACCAAAACAATAAAAATATCATATTTTCATGCGTTTATATCATATAAACAATATTAAAAGAGGAGTTTTAGGAGGCAGTTGGCTATCCGACGTCCGAGGTTTCGCTGATGTTTTATAGCTGGCCAATATGTTTCTATATATTAATCTTATTTTTCAATTTTGTGTTTCAAAAATGTCTAAAACCTATGTCTCTGCATGTACTTACTTTTGTTCTTGTGATGGCAACAAAATATTTGATTCTAGGCAAAAAAATCACATTATATTTCTTAGGAGAGTGAAGAATGTTTTATTGTTAAAATGATAAACGTCTTACGGACCCAGCTTAACGATAGAATGCGTTTCGTGTATTGTCTCTACAGCAAAAGAAAATATGTGTACGTTGGCAAAAAGTTGGTGAAAATGTGTTGAATTCGTCCATTATATGGATTAAATTTTTAAATGAACGGTATTTACGGTCTCAAAAAGGTTTTCTAAAATCGTTTCGGAGCGATTATGCAATTTTCTGCTGCATCACGGGTATATGGGAGGCATTCTAACTATGGCGAGGGCCTTTCCCGAGACACAGTTAGATTATTCTAACTAAGGAAAGTCTAGTAAATTTAATGGCATTTTTGTAGGCTTATAGCTTTGTTATGTAAATGTCAACAATACGGTGTGTCAATGTATCTATATCGTAAATGTCCAATATGCAATGTCAACCCGTGCACGCACATATCAAAGTCTAGTAATATATGAAGCAATAAAAACGAACAACACTTGATCCCGATATGTGCCGGAAATGAAAGATTCACGATGAAAACTTAAGCTGTCGAAAGCACTAAAAATAACTAAAGACACAAGAAATATTTATTGACTATAATTCTCACTGGAGGACATATACGGATAAAAGCAAGGGCATAACATGGATGCACATACTCCATGATAGAGAGAACAGGTTTACTCAAATTAAATAACGTCTAATATTAGTTACATTACCATCTAGTACAAAAGTGATTTTGTTAAGTCCACTTGCTCAATTTTCCACAAAAAATCGTTTTATTTTTTATATCAAATCTTGATTTTTAACATTGCAAATCATTAAAGATAATCAACATATTTCTAATTAAAATCAAAGTGTTGAATGAATTAACATTTTTTTGTTAATACATTACATTAATAACTCTTTTAAACCCAGTCATGCTAGTTCAAGTTCATTTATTCACTCAAAACTATTTTTAACATATGGTACATGAGGACAAATATAACATTATAATATACAAATAAATTGGGTCAGAGGTACACAAATATTAACATATATAATTATAAGATTCATATAGTTGGGAAACGTTATATATGTTGAAATTATGGACAGCTGACACTCAACTAATTACAACCAAGTGAACAGCCGCACAGCAAACACAATACAAACTAGACTCTTGTTGCATAAGCAACAAAAAGGTCCGTTTTGATATACATGTATCAATTCAACTGTAAGACATTGCTTCTCTCACATAGAAAAAAAAAAGTGGATATGATAATTATTGTGAATGATATATCCAGACGTTACTTCTAAAAAAAAAACAACGGGAATGAAAAAGAAATCAATTTTTGAAGTAATTTCTGTGACGACCGGAAGTAACGCCGAACTAATCAAAAATGTTAACAATTTGTACAATCATAAGTCAATATTTCCACAAATTTTGGTTGTTCACATCTCTGATCTCTTTGAAACAATATTTTTTGTCTCGGGACCGGAAACGGACGAATGGAAGTGATTAATGAAAACAAAGCTGGTATTTCTCGTACATTTGCTTAACGTACATCACTACACTACATCAGGCTAGATGAAACACCCAAGAAAGTCAGGTAAACTTGTTAAAAACATGATTTGTCTGAACCCTTCCGGTAAGAACCGGAAGTGACAGTTGACAAAATTAAACCCGCTAAACACATCCCCAATCAAATTTCTATAAATCATGAAAGATTGGTGTCTCAATCACTTACAATGACAAAAATCTCGCGGACATCAAATTTGTAAAAAGGAAAGCTACATAGAGATATTTGAGATATCTCACCGGAAGTAAAATTTATTTGCTAATTTAACATTATATAGATGACATATGTAAGATTGTATACTGATATTTTCATTTTATGTAAAATGAATAAAATATGAAGAAAAAAAATGTTGAAGTGCTTCCGGTGACGACTGGAAGTTACGCCGAACAAAACAAAATAGTGTTAACACATGTTCATACATAGGTCTATTATCCCACAAAATTTGGTTGTTCAAGTCGTCACCGTTTTTGAGATCTCGTCGAAAAAGGTTTTTTGTCTCGGGACAGGAAACGGACATGCGGAAGTGCTCAATGTTAATTGTATGAAATATTTCTCGTATACTTGCCTTTTGTACATTATTTTTTATTTATCTAACTAAAAATGTCAAAGGGAAACAGTTAAACTAATAAACAGCTGGATTTGTTTGAACTCTTCCGATTTGGACCGGAAGCGACGGAAGACAAAATAAAATCAGTTAAACACATCTTCAATAAAATGTCTTTCATCCATGAAAGTTTCGTGTTTTGATCACTTATTGTTTCTGAGATCTCGCGGGTACAAAATGTGTTTTAAAAAGGTTACCTGAGATGATTGAGATATCTCACCGGAAGTAGAATTTTTTGTTGACTTAACATCGCATAGATAACATATGTATAGATTTATACTTATATATTTCATTCATGGAAAATGAATTTAATGCGTAAAATAACTATTTTTGAAGGGCTTCCGGTGACGACCAGAAGTTACGACGAACAAAACAAAATAGTTTAAACACATTTACATACAGATGTCTATCATTGTACAAAGTTTAGTTGTTCAAGACTTTACCATTTTTGAGATCTCGAGGTGACAAGCTTTTTTGTTGCGGGACAGAAAACGGACGACCGGGAATGAATTTTCAAAAAATAAAAAAAAACGTCTCGAGATTTTATCATTCTCTATCATTCCTAAAAATTTCAAGAATATATATTCAGTCATCTCTGAGAAAAACGGGGGGAAAAAATAAGAATAACAACTAAACTCTTGTTGCAAAAGCAACAAAAAGGTCTTCCGTTTTGATATACATGTATCAATTTAACTGTAAGACATTGCTTCTCTCACATAGAAAAAAAGTGGATATGATATTTATTGTGAATTATATATCAAGACGTTACTTACATGTAAAACAACGAGAATGAAAAAGAAATCAATTTTTGAACTACTTTATGTGACGACCGGAAGTAACGCCGAACTAAACAAAAATGCTAACTATTTGTACAATCATATGTCAATCTTTCCTCAAAGTTTGGTTGTTCACGTCTCTGCCAAATCTATGATTTCTTTGAAACAATATTTTTTTACTCGGGACCGGAAACAGACAAACGGAAGTTATTTTTAAAAAAAAGCTGGTATTTCTCGTACATTTGCTTAGCGTACATCACTGTTTATCAGGCTAGATGAAACACCCAAAAAAGTCAGTTAAACTTGTTCAAAACATGATTTGTTTGAACCATTCCGGTAAGAACCGGAAGAGACAGTTGACCAAATAAAACCCGTTAAACACATTGTCAATCAAATTACTATAAATCATGAAAGCTTCGTGTCTCAATCACTTACAGAGACAAAAATCTCGCGGACATCAAATTTGTAAAAAGGAAAGCTACATAGAGATATTTGAGATATCTCACCGGAAGTAAAATTTGTTTGCTAATTTAAAATTATATAGATGACATATGTAAGATTGTAAACTGATATTTTCATTTTATGTAAAATGAATAATATATGAAAAACACAAATTTTTGAAGTGCTTCCGGTGACGACCGGAAGTTACGCCGAACAAAACAAACTAGTGTAAACACATGTACATACATAGGTCTATCATCCCACGAAGTTTGATTGTTCAAATTGTCACCGTTTTTGAGATCTCGTCGAAAAAGGTTTTTTGTCTCGGGACAGGAAACGGACAAACAGAAGTGCTTAATGTAAATTGTATTTAATATTTCTCTTGTATTTGCCCTTTCTACTTAATTTGTCATCGACTTCACTACAAATATCAAAGGAAAACAGTTAAACTGATAAACAGCTCGATTTGTTTGAACTCTTCCTGTGTGGACCGGAAGTGACAGAAGACAAAACGAAACCGGTTAAACACATCTTCAATTAAATGTCTATCACCCCTGACAGTTTTGTGCTTTGATCACTTATAGTTTCTGAGATCTCGTTTGTACAAAATGTGTTTCAAAAAAGCTAACTGAGATATTTGAGATATCTCACCGGAAGTAGAATTTTGTTGTTGATATAATATTGCATAGATAACCTATGCATAGATTTATACTTATATTTTTTTTTTGTGGAAAAGGACTTTTACGCGAAAAAAGTTTTTTTTTAATTGCTTCCTGTGACGACCGGAAGTTACGACGAACAAAACAAAATAGTTTAAACACATCTACAACTATAGGTCTATCATCCCTCAAAGTTTGAAGGTTCAAGTCATTATCGTTTTTTAGATCTTATTGTCCATAGCTTTTTGACGCGGGACAGAAAACGGACGACCGGAAATGAATTTTGAAAAAAATGAAAAAAAAATGCCTAGAGATATTATCATTTTCTATCAGTCCTGAAAAATTAAAGAGAATCTATCCAGCCATCTCTGAGAAATATTGTTGACAAAAAAAGGAAAAAAAAAAATAACTAGACTCTTGTTGCAAAAGCAACAAAAAAGTCTTCCGTTTTGATATACATGAATCAATTTAACCGTAGACATTGCTTCTCTTACATAGAGAAAATAGTTGATATGATAACTATTGTGAATGATATATCCAGACGTTACTTCCATCTAAACAACGAGAATGAAAAAGAAATCAATTTTTGAAGTACTCTCTGTGACGACCGGAAGTAAAGCCGAACTAAACAAAACAGGTTAAACATTTGTACAATCATAAGTCAATCTTTCCTCAAAGTTTGGTTGTTAACGTTTCTGCCGAGTCTGAAATCTCTTTGAAACAATAGTTTTTGTCTGGAGACGGGAAACGGACGAACGGAAGTGATTAATAAAAAAAGGCTGGTATTTTTCGTACATTTGCTTAGCGTACATCACTGTTTATCAGGCTAGATGAAACACCCAAGAAATTCAGTTAAACTTGTTAAAAAATATGTTTGAATCCTTCCGGTGAAAACCGGAAGTGACAGTTGACAAAATTAAACCCGCTAAACACATCCCCAATCAAATGTCTATAAATCATGAAAGATTGGTGTCTCAATCACTTACAATGACAAAAATCTCGCGGACATCAAATTTGTAAAAAGGAAAGCTACATAGAGATATTTGAGATATCTCACCTGAAGTAACAGTTATTTAAAAATTTAACATTTTAAAGATGACACATCTAAGATTGTATACTGATATATACATTCCATGTAAAAGAAATGAATAAAAAAAACCATAATTTTTGTAGTGCTTCCGGTGACGACCGGAAGTTACGCCAAACAAAATAAAATAGTTTAAAAACCTGTACATATAAAGGTATATCATCCCACGAAGTTTGGTTGTTCAAGTCGACACCGTTTTGAAGATCTCATCGAAATAAGGTGTTTTGTCTCGGGACAGGAAACGAACAAACGGAAGTGCTTAACGGAAATTTTATTAAATATTTTTTGTATACTTGCCCTTTGTATTTTATTGTTCATCGAGCACACTACAGATATCAAAGACAAAAAGTTAAACTGATAAACAGCTCGATTTGTTTAAACTCTTCCTGTGTGGACCGGAAGTGACGGAAGACAAAATGAAACCGGTAAAACACATCTTCAATCAAATGTCTATCATCCATGAAAGTCTTGTGCTTTGATCACTTATAGTCTCTGATATCTCGTTTGTACAAAATGTGTTTCAAAAAAGCTACCTGAGATATTTGATATATCTCACCGGAAGTAGAATTTTGTTGTTGATATAACATTGCATTCATAACCTATGTATAGATTTATACTTATGTATCTATTCTATGGCAAAAGAATTTAATGTGTAAAAGTAGTTATTTTTGAAGTGCTTCCGGTGACGATCGGAAGTTACGCCAAACAAAACAGAATAGTGTAAACACATGTACATACATAGGTCTATCATCCCACAAAGTGTTATTGTTCAAGTCATCACTGTTTTTGAGATCTCATCGAAATAAGGTGTTTTGTCTCGGGACAGGAAACGGACAAACGGAAGTGCTTAATGTAAATGTTATTATATATTTTTTGTATACTTGCCATTTGTATTTTATTGTTCATCGAGCACACTACAGATATCAAAGATAAAAAGTTAAACTGATAAACAGCTTGATTTGTTTAAACTCTTCCTGTGTGGACCGGAAGTGACGGAATACAAAATGAAACCGGTTAAACACATCTTCAATCAAATGTCTATCATCCATGAAAGTTTTGTGTTTTGATCACTCATAGTCTCTGATATCTCGTTTGTACAAAATGTGTTTCAAAAAAGCTACCTGAGATATTTGAGATATCTCACCGGAAGTAGAATTTTGTTGTTGATATAACATCGCAGAGATTACTTTTGTGTATATCTATGCTTAAATATTTATTCTATTGAAAAGCAATTTCATGCGTAAAAGTAGTTAATTTTGAAGCACATCCTGTGACGACCGGAAGTTACGACGAACAAAATAGTTTAAACACATCTACAACTATAGGTCTATCATCCCACAAAGTTTGGAGGTTCAAGTCTTTATCGTTTCTGAGATCTCATTGTCCATAGCTTTTTGTCGCGGGACAGGAAACGGACGACAGGAAGTGAATTTTGAAAAAAATGAAAAAAAAAAACCGCCTGGATATATTATCGTTCTTTATTAGTCCTAAAAATTTAAGAAAATCCAGCCAGCCATGTGTGAGAAATCTGGTTAAACTTTGAAAAAAAACTTGATTTGTTTGAACTCTTCCTGTGTGAACCGGAAGTGACGGTCGACAAAATAAAAACAGTTAAACACATCTTCTATCAAATGTCTATCATCCCTGTAAGTTTCGTGTCTTGATCACTTACAGTTTCTGAGATATCGGGGTTCAAACTTTTGTTTTAAAAAAAGCTATATGAGATATTTGAGATATCTCACCGGAAGAAGAATTTTGTTGTTTAGTTAACATCGGAAAGATGCAATTTGTAAGCATTTATACTTATATTTCAATTCTCCGAGAAATATATTAAATACGTAAAAGCATCATTTTTGAAGAGCTTCCGGTGACGACCGGAAGTTACGACGAACAAAACAAAATAGTTTAAACATATCTACAACTATAGGTCTATCTTCCCTCAAAGTATGGAGGTTCAAGTCTTTATCGTTTCTGAGATCTCATTGTCCATAGCTTTTTGTCGCGGGACAGGAAACGGACGACAGGAAGTGATTTTTGAAAAAATGAAAAAAAAAACCTAGAGATATTATCATTTTCTATTAGTCCTGAAAAATTAAATAGAATCTATCCAGCCATCTCTGAGAAATCTTGTGGACAAAAAACGGACAAAAAAAATTATAACAAGAAACATTACAAACACTATAAGGTCTTCCGTTGGAAACGGAAGACCTTAATAAGAAACATTACAATCACTATTAGGTCTTCCGTTGGAAACGGAAGACCTTAATTATCATAAAGTAAATCTAATCATTATGTAGTTGTTTGTGGTAGTCTTAATATTTCTTACTTATATGTAATATTTCGTACCTTTAGAAATGGACTGGATGTAACAAAAAAATAATAATTTTTACTGCTAATGTTGTTGGATTAATTTACAAGAGGCACAAGGGCTAAATCGATCACCTTAACAAAAATAGTCATAAAAATCAATTCAGCTCAATGATATCAGAACAAACAGTCATGAAAATTTAGTAAAGAAATAGAAAGATCCTCAAAATTTTCTGCAAGTATTATTATGTAAGCAATAAACTTCACGTCGTCTCAGTTTTTCAAAGATTTTCTCTATTTATTCTTGTGCCATATAAAGCAACCCCCATTTTTGCCCACCCTTCCACGAGGATGTTGATTAGAACAAACCCAAACCAACTATACAGGGGAATGCTTTCACGGACATTTCAGGTGTTTATAAGAGATTTTTTAAAAAAAATATCGACAATTTTTTTTCAATTAAATTTGATCATTTCCTTTTGGAAGAGGACTTGGCTCTTTATTTAAACAATTTCGAATATCCTTCTCCCAGTTATGCTTTGTGTCAAGTTAGAATTCGCCGAGTTGTTCTGGAGAAATAGAAAAATAGAAAAGTTTATATTAGGTCAGACAGGCAGAGAGACAGACAGAAAGATGCTAGAAAAATAGTGATTAGGAAAGCTCACTTCAGCTTTCAGCTCAGATGAGCTTATAGATATGTGGAAATCACTAACCCTCGATTAAAATTCGTAATGTTTGCAGTTGAGTATTTTGGGAAATCCTCATTTCCAAAGAATAAAACATGCATTAAGTTAACATTCCAGGAATAAACTAGTTTTTCCTTGAAGTAAATTTTCAAGAAAATAATTTACTCCAGGTGACTAGTAAACTGTAAAACGGATTTTCAAATCCACCCTACTTATCAGAGAAAATCGGAAAGGGATTTGTTTGACATTTTCGCATGTATTTGTTTCCTGCTATCTTTTTTTAAAGTAATGCCTCATTATTTAAGAGAAAATATAACTTGAACTATATTTCATGTTCATGGAAATTTAGAGATGTTCAAGTTTTATTTTCAAAAAAAGGGTGAGGAGTAAAACAAGAGAGGATACAGGTTCGTTCTGTTTTTTGTGAAACTTTTTCTTCTGATATTTTCTCTTTTCAAAGAAACTTCGTTATCGATGTTAAAATAGCAGAAGAATGATATTGTCTAAACTAGAGACGAGCTCGTTGCAAGCAACGATTAGGTTTTCCGTCGTAGCTGCGTCATACTTGTGACGTATTACAAAAAATTGATAGCTGACCATAGTACAATATTAGATGTGTAAACACTGAGAAATAAAGTATTATATATCTGTGACTGCGTAGATTTTACAGTGATAGAGAATTCGTCTGGATCTGCATCGGTCGTGTGCAGTACGAACCGGGTGAGGGAATGTTGGCGTAAAGTGTATAAGGTTGTGGCGCGCTTAGGGCCGTAAGCTAAAACGAAGGGTAGGTTTGCCGTATTCCCGAAGGTCCACCAGTACACAGTTTCAGAGAAATAAACAGGCAATTGATGCAAGATTCCACATTATTGGACGAGACTCAACGATGGCAACATTATAACAATTTAACAGACAGACATGTTACAAACAATTCGGATATGGCCAGTAGTGGCCTCCGGACTCAAGACTCTGGGAGAGTCGGACGTGGCCGGGGCTGGCCGACGTATTCCAGACTGCGCATTGACAATTGTACATAACTATTTATAAGAATCTTAACAATGAGTATAAATTGACAGGTAATGATATAAGTAAGCTGAGTGAAAGGTTCACAGATATAAAATAATTAAATAAACTCATTGAGTCTTTAATGTCCAAGAAATGAAAATCTGATAATTGCACAATGATGTTTTAAGAGATTAACAGTCCTTGAGACATGACACTCTGTCTCTTTGAAATCACATATAAAGTCTGAAAAGTGTCAATCACTAAATAAAAAAGTAACTTTGTAAGATATGAACTGTGAGAAAAAATTACGATTTTTACAAGTAAAGTCAACAAAAAAAAAATGATTAAACAGTGCAATTTGCACGATGATGCTACATGTTTATAAGCAAATACAGATCTTAACACATTGTCTCTAGTTTGATTCGCCGCATTTTATTCACAGAGTGGGACTGTGGCATGCCCGGTACGAAGGTAAAAAGGCCATTGGCAAACGTTTTACACGCATTTTTATCAAACGCAAGCGCCAATGAATCTCTTAGTATATATGCGGAGATCCTGGAAATTTTACAAGGGGTTTTGAAGAATAATTTTGTATTTCGAGGAGGGGGAACATGCGCGGATCAGAAAATTTTTCCGGGGTGGGGGTTGAAAAGTCAGACGGTTATTTGACTTTGCCAAGGGATGTCTGAGGCATATTTGGTAAGTTTATAATGTACACGTAATTGAAAGAAATTTCGCTGGGGGGGGGGGGGGTCTGGAACCCTTCCCCTTCTAGATCCGCGCACGGAGAAGACCAATGCCGGTAATTTTACTATAATTTTAACCATTTTTATTTAAATATTCATGTTCATAATTATCAAAAAACCAATATACCTTTCAAAGCAGTTAAAACTTAAGATACGAACCATTTAGTCTCGGTGAGTATTGCGTCAGCGTACGAAAATAATGGCAATTTTCAAGAAATTCGGATGGACGATCTGTGTCCTAGGTCGTCCATCCGATTCTTTTTCTGACTAAAAGCTACAGACCTGCAGTTAGAGATTGTCAAACTCTTATTGATTATGTCAATTTGTTTGTCTCAAAGAATCATTTTTTAAATCAATAAAGTTTTACCTTAAAAAAAAAGAAAGAAATCGGGCACAATTTTCAATGCTAGCATTTTACAATTTTATGGTCTAATAAAATTTCAAGAAACAACTCTTCATTGCTTTATCCGAAATATTGCATGAAAAAAAATTTACATCGCATTTTTTAAATTACCAAAGGATATTCAAAATGAACTTGGATTAACCGCTAACAAACAGGCATAAAGAGAGACTGAGAACCAATTTCTTCTCTTTTTTTTTAGATCAAAAAAAATTCAAAAATAAATCAAAATATATTTTTTCTTTGTATGCGTTATTGAAAATGTAGATCAGCAAGGGGTTCTTTGTTGTGCAAGCACCTACTTACATATATAATGTAACAGATTGTTACACGGGTCTACAACGATGACAAATATCGAAAAGGCAATATTGTGGGTAAAGGATGAATGTGTAGTTTGTTTGTTAAGGTTATTTTTGATAGATGTAATTATATTTATCTGGATCGGTTATGTTTGTTAGTTTGTTTTGTTTATTAAAGAGGAGTAATTTCCTAGCACGTAGCATCGTTTTTGAAAGTGGGGGGGGGGGGGGGCAAACTCATCCAACAAATCTTGACAAGCAAAAAAGGAATTTTTTTTAAAGAAATTTCTAAAATTTTCAAAATTTCACTCATAATATCATGATTTTCATACCATTTTTTTTACATGCTACAAAAAGGGGGGGGGGGCAACTCCATGACAATTCAATTTTTTATGTAAATTTTAAAAAAAAAATAGTTGCTGCGAGAAAAAGTGGGGAGAGGACATCTTTATGTCATATAACATGTGAAACTGATTTCATTCCACCCACAAGCTTGAAATAATGAAATAATTTTAATGAAAACAATATAAATAGACGTCATAAATCCCATATCAAACGACATATTATCACTTGATTCTGCGCGTCTTTTTAATGAATTTATAAACAGCGGCAAATTCTAAAATGTATTTTTAAAGGTAATGTTAGCTGCAAGTATGTAGACCTTGTATGAAAAATTTCGGATGGTAGTCAATTTTTCCGGGATACAGACCGAGCGGTACATATGCAGTTAAGGTAACTAAGAATGATTCCAATAAAATACTTTGTTGAGTAATGCAAGCTTTAAAGAAAGAAATACTTATATTTGTTTAAAATATAACACCTAAATACTTCGTCTTAATTCGCTATTTGTAGAACAAGCAGAACCAGTATCAGTCTGACCGGCCTCACCATATACATTGTTGGAATTTAATTGTCCTAGCATCGCATTGCTCTGCATGTACACAATTTCTTATAAAAATTAAACACTTAAAGTGTTCATCTATATGGCTGCACATAACGTACACACGTGATTCAAAATAACCAACACGGAAAACGGTAAAGAATTCAGTCATTGATTCTACATTTTATAGAACTTGTAAAAAAAACACATTGCGGGTCTGAATGTTTGTTGATATGTCAATCTATCAATATACAGTTTGTTAATTATTTTCGATTGCTAAGACTACAGCGTATTTGATGAACATTGAACATTTTTTCCATGCCACTTTTTTCCATGGAAGATAGCGAATGTATACAAGTATAAAGCATTTATATAATTTATTTAATTATCTCTTTAGAATTGTGTATGGAATAAATAATTTTTAAGTTGCTGCTGAAGGTTGTTTGGTATTTTCGTTTGTAGATGTTTTGCAAGTAAAAAACCTGAAACGCGGGGCAAGTCATAATTAATATCCCTGATAACCGTAACTTAAAACTAGCGGCTTTGGATTCAAATATTATCGTATACGAATATTTAGTTCACTTTTTAAAATCATCTCCACGATGATGATTATATTATATCCATCGCAAATCAGTATTGTTTTTTTTTTGCTTTAAAAGAATTGTTCTATCGGGAGCAATCCCGCGTTCGTTTAAATTGCCAGTGTACATTTGTCATGTCAGTAATACACATTGTGCTTTATAAGACTGTCGTGTAAACGTATTGTAGAAAAGTTGAGTTTAATTACCATGCATTGGAACCATTTTATTAACACATCTCCCAGTACTGAAACAATTCAAAATGTCTCTGTTACAGTAACACAGTGGGGCGACGCGTTAAACGTGTACGTCCAGCTCTACAAGCACATGCACTATCGTCTAGGCGACGGCCTGAATACAGCTAGCGACTCTCCTATCGATCGGTTACCTGAGTCTCGTAATGCATCTAAATATAGACAGGAGCACAGTTATGAAACAAACAACAAAAATAAGGTCAAAGAGGTTCATCTTTATGAAATGAAAATGTACATATGAATAAAAACATTTGGGAATTTTATGTGGAATTATTTTTGCGCACTACTTGTATCAGTTAGTGCATTACAAGAAGCCCTTTCATAACCTCATAAACGTGCGCATCCCCACAAAAATGGACCGAACTGACAACAATTGTTTCTGCAAATACTGACTATAAATTACGAAAACATTAAATTGAATACTATAGAAGGATTCAAAATTAATTGCTTTACAACTTTGCTTCAATAATGCATTAGAAATTTTTATTCCTTTTTAAGTTATTGACAAGAAACTTTGGACGCCTCTAACTCCCTAATTATAAGGGCCAGCCCTTTATTCGGCATACCGAATGAAAGGTCTGAGTAAGACCAAGAACTTTTAAAATACATGTTATAACAAATTTTTATCAGGTAGAAAACTAACACGGAAAATACGCGAATTTTTTTGATTTTTTTTCTTACCTTTGTTTCAACATCTATACCACCCCTTATATTTGCATTTAAATAATAAATAAAATATATCTCGCACAAATTCAATGTATTAGCTTCCAAACGAGCCCATCTTTGAGACTCTGCCAGTCATCGTTAAAGCTAAACCCCCTGGACAAAAGAAGTCGTTAAATTTTACTAAAAGGGGAATAACTCAAAACCGGATAGGGATTTTCCTCAACTAAAATATGCAACGACAACATCACGCGGAATGTTATCAGTCCTGAAAATTTCAAAACAATCGGTGAACAAACGAGCGAGATATTAAGGATCAAAGTTGGCGTCTAGAAGAAAAAAAAAATAATAAGAAATTTGAAAATTTTTCAGAATAATAGTAAGGTTTTCCGCTCCCAGCGGAAAACCTTAATAATAATACAAAAATATTGAACTAACACTTATTATACCCCCCCCCCCCACGGATTAGGATTTTCAGGATTTTTGAAAGTAACATTTTCCCTTTTTTTTCTTTCTTTTTTTTTGCTTGTCAAGATTTTTTGGATGATTCTCCCCCCCCCCCCCCCCTTTCAAAAACGATGCTACGTGCCTGTATACATGTATTTAACTCTCATAATATATACAAAATTAAATGATTTATTACATGATGAAAAATTTATCATTGACTCAGAAATACAAACTGATCTTGAGGAAATATCCATTAAATGCATTTTATGTGAAGGAAAATATTAGGTCTCAGAAACTCAGAAATACAAACTGATCTTGAGGAAATGTCCATTAAATGCATTTTATGTGAAGGAAAATATTAGGTCTCAGAAACTACCAGGTTTAATTTCACACTCGTAAAAATTCCGTTTTTTAAGACTTAATCATTTTATAGCTAATAAGTAAATAGTAATTTTTAACAAGGAAAACAATATATTAGTTACAGATTTATGATATCTAAAACAAAAGAAAGTTTCTCCCGATTCAGCGATATGAGAGCACAATCAAAGCATTTTATGGTCTGTTTAAAGATCAGCAAGCTTGTTATAAGGACATGTATTTGCATTTAAATGATAATTTCTTTCTTTCTCCAACCAATGTGGATCTTTATTTATTCCTGGTTTTCGTGGTACTAATCGGATAAAATCCATAGACTCCCGGCCCTATAAAATCCCGGGGCCCCATAGTCACCAAATATGAAGGTCCAAACATTAGTCACCATTGTCAATGACATGTCAATCTATGACGTCACTTAAGATTTTGTTTGCAAATGCAAATGTCGTTATTTTTTCTTGATAATTTACCTTTGTAAGTATAGAGTGCAGGTATATTATATCATATCATATTATATCATTAAAGGTTGCAAATCCATCCACTAATCCAATTGAAAATGTGTGCAAATGTATATCATTAGTGGTCAAGTTAGTACTTATTCCACATTGTTTTGCCATATCATTAGAGGTTCCGATTTTTGACCGCTAATGATATAAATCTGAAATTATATCATTAGCGGACGGTTAGGTTGTTCGATAATGATAAAATTATACCATTATTGGTCAACATTCTGACCTCTAATGCAACATTATATCATTAGTGGACGTTGTATCATTAGAGGTTGCTACAACGCACATTTTTCGGACTTTTCCGACAACATTTTTTAGAAAACCCCGTATGAATCGTGTTGTGGAATATTTAAAGATTGAATCCATCAAACTATGTAACTATCAGTAATCGAAATATTCCAAATATTGTATGGATCCAATAATGAACTATAGTCTCGTTCAACCAGATGCTCATGCAGCTGTCTTTAATTCGTTAATCTCCAACATGCAAGAGCTACTCTCTGCCAATGTATACCAGTTAGTCTTGTCCCATGATCCCCTGCTTTTCGATTAAGACAAGACTATACACCAGGTTACGTGGTGGCTGGATGACGCGACCTCTAAATATAGAATGACTCTATGCCTGTCGGAAATTTACGGAGACAGCCGATGGTTGAACGAGACTATATTGAACTCGAATACATACGACTGTAAAAAATATCGAAATTGTTCATACTAGCTATTTAAAATCTTACTATTTTCAAAGAATTTATAAATAAGTTTCTTAATAAACGTTGCTTAAGCATACATTACACTGAATTTATCGATTATTTTCAAGAACTATGTTTTGTCAGCGGTGATAATTTTTGCTTAGTTCCGGTAACAAGTTATCGTTCCTGACGCCGCACCTGTGCGACACTGCCATACAGGCGACAACCTGTTTGACTATTTATAGGTATGCTTATTCTGAAATGGTATCGTTTTTTTCTTAATCAAAATGAGGGAAATGGAGATTAGCGTGAACGGCGGATTTGCGCTGATTTATCAAAACGGTATGCGACAGCAAAGAAACAACCCAAGGTAAGTAAATGAGGAAAAATATAGTTTCGTTTTAAAAAAGAATAGTATGAGGCATCGCATTATTGCCTGACGTCATGACGTCAGGTATATCTAAAGTTTAAAAGTTGCCTTAGAACTCCGAAACAGTGCACACAGTGGGAGCAAGCAATAATCAAGAATTTTCATAAAAAAAACTAACCAATGCATGTTTCATGTGTCAGCATTTACATTCAAAATTGAATAGAATGCTATGTGGGATGTAGTAGCCTCAGTGAGCAAGAGTTTTCAAGTAAAAGGACTGTTCACCTCGCACGTGTGCAATCCTGATTAAAAAATAGATAAGCCATATTTGAAAGGTGGAAAAGGGGGACGGGTCATCGCAAGTTGTTATCTTATATTGTTATCGAGTCCAAATTGGGATCACAGAAGAATACTCAAGAGCACACCGTGTGTACACATCACAGGCACGTATCATCGGGAAGGTGGGGGGTGGGGTGGGGGTCCTTTTTTGGAACAGGCACTTTTCTTAACTTTACATATAAAATTAATGGAAATATCATGGATTTGCCTCTCTCCACTTTTGTCGGAGAATGTAATAAATGAAACTGAAAATAAGGAATCTAATTGAATTGAAGTAACATTTAGGATTTGTTTTATCATGACATTGAGAATTCGTCCTTTTATTAACTGCTTGTCAAGATGTTTTGGATAAAGCTGCCCCCATTGACACACTTTCAAAAACAACACGTTCTTGAATATCCTTTCCTATTTCCTATGGTTGGAAATTTAATGAAATAATGAAATAATTTAAAGTGATATACATTTATATGCACTAGAAATTATGATCAGCAGCGAAAAATTGAAATTCATTTCTTATAATATAGCCTAATTGAAATATAAAAGCTTTTTGGAAAGCTATAACTTGTTGTCATAGACGTCGGAACAGGGGGTGGGGGTTTGGGGCTTAGCCCCTCCCCCCTCTACTTTTTTTGCAAAGTTAGACTAACCATAAGGCACATAACATCATAGAGGGTTCAGCCCCTCCCCCTTCGACTTTTTCTCGCAGGAAAGATAATTGTTTCGAAAAATACCTTGAAAAGATTGAAATATTCAGAAGTTGGAGTCAAAGGTATACACCCCCCCCCCCCCCCCCCCGGATTAGGATTTTCATGATTGCATGGACTCTGAGGTCCACGCAGAAAATATATAAGCGAGGTTAAACCGGATGCTATGGGGAAAATTCAGCCTGCGCATGAGCTTGACTGGTTCCTGTGCGTAATGGGTAGCTCAGGGAACCAGGCAATCACACGTTCATCTGAATCGGGATCGGGATTACATGCCATATGCACACATAAGTTCAAAGGCGCTGTAATTGTAAAGTTGTCGGTAAACAGTACAGAAACAAATTATTCATTTCAAAGAAATGATCGGCTTGCGATATGAATTGTCAGTATTATGAAATAAGATAATGTTATGCCGAAACTACAACACGCAATGCAGCATCAAATAGCATATTTGCAATGTTTTGTTGTTTTCCGAATACACATGTAACTTAACTTTACTTTTATAGTTTTACTTACTTTAATAAAATGTATTACTGTAGGCGAGACTAGAGTACTTCCCGATTAAATTTTTTAAGCATTTAAGTATGATTGAATAATTATGTCACTGTATAAAAGTCGAAATCTAAAAAAAAATGCATCAAAATATAAAATTAACTTACACAAAGCTGTCACTCCATAGTTAACAAAGTAGTTAAAATCGTAATGTGTGTGCAAATACTGTAAACCTATTATTATTCGCGACGACTTTATTTCGCGATTTACTTCCGATAAATTAGTTCGCTACGACTAATGTTCGCGACCGAGCCTTCTCCATACCAGTGTTACTATAACAACCATACGACAACGAATGGTTCGCTGCGAGAAATATTCGCGACAACAATGCCCTCGCGAACATTGCAGAAATTTTTCGAAAGCAAATTAAAGTTGGTTTACAGTAGTAGAAATCGCCGAATGCCTCATACTATACATGCAGACTTCATTAATAGATATATCATAATTATCTTAGAAGTATGAACCCTTTATATTATGAGATAAAATGTCAGGGCTATACATAATACGTAATACAACGTACAAATTGAGTGGTTAAAAGCAGGGGGCTAGAGTGGGTGGAATCTCTAATAATCTTAAGGCTTTCACATTTTCGTTGGAAACACATGCAAATGGTCCACGTATTCTAGTCATTTTTTAAAGGACAGCAACTTGTTTTGGGAAATAGGGGTGGGTTTTTTTGCGTGTCAAGATTTTTGAAAATTTGTCTAGCCCCCCCCCCCCCCACTTATAATTTGCTTCCGGCGCCATTGATTGTGTACTAATTCACTTACAACTTATTAAGTTTATACAAACGCGTTCCAAAATCAAAACATAAAATCTTTTTTTCTGTTTTGAACGTTTTACCCAATAAAAGCTCAAAAAAAAGAAAATTAAGACAGTTTAAGCTTTTTTTCCGCATAACACAGAGAGGAAACACATAACAAGAAATCAAGACACTCTTCAGAGTTGAAGTATAAGATAAATGCAATAACAGTTATTGGTGATAATGACGCTGTGTGGCAAATTATACAGAATATATATTAAAATACTAGATACAATAAATTTGTAATTTTCAAGAAAAAAATCTAATCATTTTTCTACAGAGTAAATTTACCCCAAAATACAATGCAGTTTATGCTAGCGTTTAATATAAGTAAAGCTGGACAATGGAATATTTGTTACTCTTTTCGGTAAATTTACCACCAAGATGGAACATCGTCTTTACAAACTTGCAACCTTACTATCTATACAGATATACTTAGAGGTTAAAATTATTTGGAGTAAATGTCCTCCAACACAAGTCTTTACAAAGTCGAAGCCATTAAATTATTACGAAAGCCGAGAACGAGATTCGAAATACCTGGTTCAAGATTCGAAAATCGAGATTCAATATCTTAATTAACCGATCAAATCAAGGATCTGAAAACATGTATCCAAGCGACATCAAACTGTTCTAAATAAAGATCATTCGTACATGCTCTTATATACAAATAAATGCTATAATTTTTACTTCTCCCTAGCTAACTAAATAATTATATGTATTTATGTTTACACAGAATATTAAAGTAGACTAGTAATAATGCAGTGTGTTTGCGGATCTAAGTGAATTTGCATTTCCACTTGATGCGTTTGAACCCTTTGAACCTCGTATTTCACCATAAATAGTTTAAACCCCGTGTTTATTCACACCTTGTGTATGAAAATGCTGTTATGGTAGAAAGCTTCATAAGCGGAGCCAATTTTATCGGTAGAGGGGTCCTAGGCCAATTTTCAATAATTTTACTATGTAAATTTAATAAGCTTCAATTTACCCTAGGAGGGGGTGCAGACCCCTTGGCCCCCTCCTTTCTAGATCCGCGCATGAAGATTAGTATCTAAAATATGTTTTAATCTAAAAATGAATAATAAGTCCGGTTTCACCAATAAATATAAGCATTACTTATTACTTATAAGCATGCATACATGCATACACTAGTACTATGATTATAAACTAATCATTGAGATATTATCACATCATACGGAATTATTAATCAATACATTTTTTCCCCTTTTCTTGAATAAACAACTTATTATGAGTCTTACTTTTGGCATTGTTTTCATTATAGAAGGATACACATTCTCTACAATTAAAGGTAGGGATAACAGGGTGCCAATTTGTTCACATTGCCAATTTCTTGTGCAGAGAACAATAAAACTTTAAAAATTTGATTGTGCATGAATGTTTCAAAATTTATTGTTGTAGTTTGTTATAATGCATTCATTGATATATCAACAAGAAAGATTAGAAGGTAAAGACAGGCATATGTATCACACCCAAGTTAAGTTTCTCTGTAGTTTCCTTACCCCCCCCCCCCCCCGCACCAAAATTGACAATAATTGAATATAAATCATACAAATGTTTTACTTTTTATGTAAGTAAGTAATATGTAAATAAGCACTGCAAAGATGTGTGTACTTAATACACTATTTCATTACACTTAGCCAGATAAAATGTAATCAGGGTGAAGTTACAAGGGGCGGATGGTGCAAAATTACCAATCTGTCGCCATACACACAGAACACCAAATAAAGAAACTGTGAGTGGTGTGGGGAATGCACAGAAGATGGCGGCAAATTATCTAAAATAATCAGTGCAAAAATCAACAGATAGGCTGTTATTTGTTACCTATCCTGCAAATACATTGATAAAAAGTTTTATCGTCAAATAACAATACCGATTAAGTTAATGTTTACATATGGTCAACGTACATGTAATTCTAATATACAAGGAGGCGGACGTATCAGGCGGGGATCCAGAAAAATGAATTGCAAAAATGATTGGTTGAATTACATTAAATGCCTTGAAAATTGTTTTAAACTATTGCACGGGTTAAAATGCATGATAGAGGTTATGTACAGTGTAATTGGAAACTTCCATTTTATATCAATATGTATTAACTATCATAATAACTGAGAGTATAGCACAAGCAATTCATACTGTCCTTTACCGGCACCACCCCCCTCCTCATATAAAATGAAACAATTCTCGTTTTATTTGCTAAACATGTGTGGAGAAAAACTGCTTCAAGATATTTCAAAGGACATACCCAATTAGTAATGAAAAATGAGTCGTTCAAAACTAATTTCGTCATATTTTTTAGGTTCATTTGGATAAATTTTAGTCCATTTTGGGTAAATAGACGCACCAGCGCAGCTCTAAGTTATAGACAATCAGACCATAAATTCGAAATATTTTCAAAAATTAATAGATTTAAAACCAGTGGATAATAAAAGGAACCCAAGTCGAATTCGATGAGTGCTAATAGCCGTGTCGAATGAATGGTACAGTAGGATATGCGCAAAGAAGTTCCGTCTTCTCTTTCTTACCCTATATCAATAAGAACACTAAATCCGATCATAAGAGTCAAATTTAAAATTAAGTACGGATATATACCTGTTTATCAAAAGTAAAACTACTCAAAATTTATCTGTAGTGCATCGTTGTGGAGCTACACAGAAAGTTAGAAATTAACTTGCCGAGCCAAAACGAAAAAAAGCCTGGAAAACGAAGTGGGGACAGAAGAATAACTGACAAATTAAATGAGGACTATAGACCCCCCCCCCCCCCAAAAAAAAAAAAATAAATTACATACTGAAAACAGATCGTTGAGAACAACCCATCCGCTCACAATTCACAATTTAAGAAAATTGTATGATTGTTTTTATCATTTTCGCTTGCTGATGTATAAAACATCACAAATACCCCTCACTCCCCCACTGAAAAGGAAATGCTAGGTGATGATTGAGAGAGAGAGAGAGAGAGAGAGAGAGAGAGAGAGAGAGAGAGAGAGATAGAGAGTCGATGTTAATCACACGTGCGCTAACACCGTTGAAATTAAAACGTGCTTGTTGGTCTGCCATACCCTAGCTACCTCCTCTCTTTTAAGAGGCATAATCATTGCCTACATTTGCTTGTATCAAATCAATTACAAATTCTAAATCAACATTGAATTTGACACTACAATTCTCTCTCTCTCTCTCCCTCCCTCTCTCTCTCTCTCTCTCTCTCTCTCTCTCTCTCTCTCTCTCTCTCTCTCTCTCTCTCTCTCTCTCTCTCTCTCTCTCTCTGTAATCTCGACAATGGCATTTATACTCTATTATACACTATTCATATCTAGATTGTTGTCGTTGAGATTGTAAATAATTATATCTTCTATGGTTTAAAACTATTTGAACTTCATCATAACCAATATTTTGACATGTCGAATCTCGTATTTTGAATCTCGAATGAACCTTCTCGGCTTTCGTAAATTATACAGAAAATGTTTGCGTTGCAATATCTTTGAGGTAAATTTCCCTCAACACACATGAAAATGACACTTTTACGATTCAATGCTTAAAAAAAAAGAAAATGGCTGTGATGAAATTCATTGGGGTAGAATTCCTAAAACACAGAACGACATCTTTACAAAGCCAAAGCCTTAACAATAAACAAATAATGACTGTGTTTCAATTCTTTGGAGGAAATTTCCTCCACCACAAGAAGACATCTTTACAAACTCATACTGATAAATGATATTGTATCAATTTTTTGAACATTATAATATGATATTGTATTTTGATATTGTTATGTATGTTATTGTATATTATTATACAATGTTATATAATTAGAAAATTGTATTATATATTATTTTATCAAATGATCTGTTTCATATCATATTGCAATATATATTATCGTATCATATGATACGATATTGTATGATAAATAATATTGTATCATATTAAACGATATTGTATAATGTAGAATTGGTTTATTTAATATATTATTATATCCCGGGAAATTGTCTTTAATGATATTGTTATACATAATATTGTATCATATGATATTGTATAATATGATATTGTATTTTACAGTGCTGCTATCGTGAAAGTTGACAAAACTATCCTATCCTATCCTATATCCTATATCCTGCATCCTATCCTGCAAATAAGCTCTATCCTATCCTATCCTATCCCATACCATCAAAATATAGGAATGCAAGTTAAATGAAACGAAATTTAAAAACTAAATGATTTTATCAATTAATGTAGTACTCAAAATGGATAATTAAATCTTAAAACCGAATATTCTTCGAGCGGGATAACTTACTTACCTGTGCTACGGTAAAATTAATTCGTACTCGGGATGGACACAATAACGTAAACAAACAGGTAAGCGATTCGATTTTTGATTTTATTATATTTACGCATAAAAAAAATAGATAAATAGCTTCGGTGCACTTATTGAGGAACTGTATAGTCACATATTTTTATAAAATTAATTTCTTCTCACATATAACTGAGCGGTATTATTATTATTCGAGCGATTCGTTCGGCGATGAATGTAAACACGATCTGGAAATAAATAATTCCTTTAGTAAGTTTATATCGTTTATAGTTAAACCACTCGGAGTTATTTTTAAAGTATAAATTCTTAAGCATTTATAGCTAGCTAACATTGATAATTTGGATATGTTCGGGTTAATATCGGACAGAAATATGCGTCCCTGTTATTGGGCATCGAAGAAATTATATGGAACGGGAAGCAATGCCTGTTTCTTGTATACATGTTTATCTTTTAAAATGCCGAATTCATCGTTTATAAATTCAAGCTTTTATTACTTTGCAGACTTTAAATGAAGTAAATACGTACAGATATCTATTTCGGACGTTGTCAAATGTTGCATCGAATTTTGGCAGTAGCTCCGTACTTGCTTACGAATTGACAAAGATGTAGCGCCGACATTTTAGCGCACATCAATGGTATGCACCGCGTTCTTGATATAATAATTATTCTTAAATGGTTTAACTTGTAAAACGTATTAAATTGACATTGAAAATACATTGTTCAGCCAATTTACGTTTCGCAAAATAACTCTGAAATTTATACTCGAATCTGATTGGCTACAGGATGCAGGATAGGATAGGATAGGATAGAACGTAACTTTTATGTTTCTATCATGTATCGTGCATCCTGCATCCTATCCTATCCTTGTCAACTTTCAGGATAGCAGCACTGTAAGATCTATTACTATATCAGATAAGATTGTATCATATCATATCATACAATGTTTTATCAAATTATATTGTATCATATAATACAATATCATATTATCGAATTTGAGACAATTTCATACAATACAGAATCATACTATATTATACATGTACAATATAATACCATATGCTACAATATGGTGATGTATAATGTGATATGATATATTATTATATAATACTATATTGTATTATATATTGCATATAATGCAATCGTATTATGTGATTTTATACAATGATGTTTAACACAATATAATACATATTATATGTTACAATATCATATTGTATAATTAGTTAATACAGTATTATATTGTATTTAATGATAGAAATGTATGTATATTGTAAGTATCATATGATGCAATATCATGTTTTATATTATTGTATTGAAAAACGTTGTATTCTATAATACTGAATGAAATGAACATATGATTATCATACAATTGTTTAACATATGATTTACGATATTGTGTCAAAACAGTATCCATAAAAATCCAAGATCATTAATTATGATTTTCATATAATATGATAACGGTGGTCTAATAAAGGTGATTCCTCACACAGTTGATGCCTCGTATCAGCGAGCTTTGTGATATGTGATTACCTATTTTTTCTTTTCTTATATTGTAAGTGTAGGGGTTTATAGTTGTTAAGAAGAAGGAACAGGATTTCACACAGAGAGAGAGAGAGAGAGAGAGAGAGAGAGAGAGAGAGAGAGAGAGAGAGAGAGAGAGAGAGAGAGAGAGAGAGAGAGAGAGTCGATGTTAATCACACGTGCGCTAACACCGTTGAAATTAAAACTTGCTTGTTGGTCTGCCCTATACTAGTTACCTTCTCTCTTTTAAGAGGCTTAATCATTGTCTACATCTGCTTGTATCAAGTCAAATCAATTTTAAATTCTAAATCAATATTAAATTTGACACTACAAAACTCTCTCTCTCTCTCTCTCTCTTTCTCTCTCTCTCTCTCTCTCTCTCTCTCTCTCTCTCTCTCTCTCTCTCTCTCTCTCTCTCTCTCTCTCTCTCTCTCTCTCTCTCTGTAATCTCGACAATGGCATTTATACTCTATTATACACTATTCATATCTAAATTGTTGTCGTTGAGATTGTAAATAATTATATATTCTATGGTTTAAAACTATTTAAACTTCATCATAAACAATATTTTGACATGTCGATTATTTCATTGAATTTCGTTTCATAGCTAAAACCATACTCAGTTTTAATTATTTAGATTAAACAGATCTCTCTTCGCGAGCCGATTTTTTCACAGTTGGGCGAAAACAATACGGGTTAAAATGGTTTGAGGGAAAATACATACAGGGCAAACAAAATCACTTAGATTCGCAATGCCCACAGTGTTATCATTAATTTAATTGTTTATACTGTGTGGGGTTACAGTAATTCATCAATGTTAATTAAACATTTCATAACCACTCTATAATAACTATTAAGACATTTATTTGTAGGAAAGAGCAAAACGAATGATCTTTATTTAACAGTTTGATGTTGCTAGGATACAGGTTTCAGATCCATGATTTGATTGGTTAATTTAGATATTGAATCTCGAATTTCGAATCTTGAATCTCGTATGTCGAATCTCGTATTTTGAATCTCGAATCTCGAATGAACCTTCTCGGCTTTCGTAAATTATACAGAAACTGTTTGCGTTGCAATATCTTTGAGGTAAATTTCCCCCAACACATGAAAATGACACCTTCACGATTCAATGCTTAAAAAAAAAGAAAGAAAATGACTGTTTTGAAATTCATTGGGGTAGAATTCCTAAAACACAGGACGACATCTTTACAAAGCCAAAGCCTTAACAATAAACAAATAATGACTGTGTTTCAATTCTTTGGAGGAAATTTCCTCCAACACAAGAAGACATCTTTACAAAGTCAAAGCCTTAAAAATAAACCAAAAAAAATGACTGTGCGGAAATTCATTGGGATAGATTTCCTCAATCACAAGACGACATCTTTACAAAGTCAAGGCCTTAAAAATAAACAAAAAATGACTGTGTTGCAATTCTTTGGGGGTAAATTTCCTCCAACATCAGACGACATCTTTACAAAGTCAAAGCCTTAAAAATAAACAAAAAATGACTGTGTTGCACTTCTTTGGAGGAAATTTCACAAACAAGACGACATCTTTACAAAGTCAAAGCCTTAAAGGATGTGAACATGAAAAAATGTTCAAGGGCTCAAATTTGTATGTTTGATGTGTATAATGATATCTGAAAACCGTTTAGACAAAGATTTCCATAGTAAGAAGATATACCACTTAGAATAACTAATTCTTGCAATCTATGAGCTCTGCCATATTGTTTAAATCATTACCTCCCTGCTGGGTTATCTCTAAGCATCTAAGAGAGGGTAGCACCGATGTTGATGTCAGTGAGACACACTGCATTTTTACACACGTTTAGTAACTGAGGTAAAATGCCATCATCAAAATGTGAATTGAAACTTGACATGGGTGTAAAGAGTTGTCATTTTGAAACAGTGTTTATGGAGGTTCTCAGAATGATGCATTCCCACCAGCAGCTAATTTAACATGTAACTAGAATGGAATGTCCCTGGTTAGTGTTATTGTGACCTATTTTTTCTTGCACTCGGGAATTTCTTGTTTATGAGTTTGAACATTATGTGTGCTACAAAAATGAGCACACAAGGTGCATTGCTCAGCATCCTGACTTTTTAAAGAGTATCTTATTTCTATTATTCTTCTGACAGCATAAACAGAATCAGCATACATATCATAAATATATTATCTACCATAAAAGATAAAAACAAATCAGAAAAATGTCCAGGGCATTTAGATAAAAAGTAACGGTAAGAAACCCACAAAGAAAATGAAATTACATTTTTATATTAATTTAAATTGAAAACTACAAACAGCATTTTATTGATGTAAACACTGACTGCATGCCACATCTCCGTACAAACATCTGGAATGTGATTGTCTCGTATTTCACGAATTAAGGTGGAATGTCCCTCTGATAAGTGAGATAACTTCTGTAGAAAATAATATCACTTTGTTTCTGTTAACTCACAATTATTAATGCATGTAACAACAAGGGAGGTGGTGCATGCAATTTATGTTGGAAAGCGATACACTTATTTGAATTCAAAGATAGAAAAAGAAAATTAGAACTGAACCCCATGGCTCGTTTGGAGGGGGCAAAAAAGTAAAGAAAACTTTTACAAAATATTACAAGAAATGTATCATAATGATAAAGTATTTATGAGGCAATATCTACATGCATATTCCTCCCCCTCTCCCCTCCCCCCTCCCGATGGATTTTTTTTTAAATATAGCTAAATTTTATGTACTTGTTCAGTACATGTTTGATGTTTTAGGCCAGACAATATTTGGATTGAATATTTTTATTTCTCTATCTATAGCTCGTTCACAGAGCTGAATGAATTATAATTGGGGAAAATGTGACCAAGACAATTACAAATTCTAGACTTAGTTGAACTCGTTTAATTAAAACTTATAACATTTCAAATGTTTACAATTGAATAAAGCTTTTCTATTCTGATGGAGCAGATATGGGAAAACAAATTGAAAAAACCCTAATATCTCAGCTCATTTGATTCAAGACAGTATATCCCTGTATTGATATCATACCAATTACTGGAAGATTATTCACTTGATCCCCTTTTTGTGTTACATAACAAAATGCTCTGGTTTACATTTTTAGGATTTCTAAAATATATATATATCCATTTACTATTATCTTATATCCAAATTTAAAAAAGATAACCTTTTCTGAAATTAAAGAAACTGTGGCAATTTTTCTTGCACTGTATGTAAAACATGTATGTAAAACCTTCAATAGTCTATGATAAAGAAAGATAACTCTTGCTGATTGAAGCAATTTTTGCAAACCTATACAACAAAGTGCTATTCTGAACTAAAATGCAGCGCTTCAATATGTTTTGTAATATGAATTGACAATGTATATATTAACTAAATATTATTTTCATATACATTTTGGATTTTTAATTTTATGCTACGATGGTACAATTTTGTTTTTTCTAATCACTATGTCTAGTTTTCTTCATATCATGATTATATATTTTATCAATTTTTGAAAAATCTAGCAGCGCTTCATCACTTAAAATTTGTTTCATATGAATCGATTGATACTGACTTTGATGAAAATTAATATGAATTTTTTTTTTTAAATTAATGGCAAAATTAATAGCAGAGGGATATTACACCTTAATTTATCTATTCATTTTTTGCACAAATCAGGTATAGTTATCTGATGTTCATTTATAGTACTAAATGTACTAAATCCTTGTCCTCTCATGACAGTACAAACTTTTTCTTCACATCCAAACATATTTTTCTTTGTAACTTTTATCAACTATGTACATAAACGATGGCCTAGTTCCAACAGTGACGGCATTTTTACAAATTGTAAGACTAAATAATAAACAAAAAATTACTGTGTTGAAATTCTTTAGGGGTAAATTTCCTCCAACACAAGACGACATCTTCACAAATTTTAATACGTAAGAGGCTGTCCAAGCAAACATCAGGCGAATATATAAGAAAACTTTGAACATCGATTTACACGAATTTTTTGTTTTCTCTTTAAAGAACTTTCTTTGTACATGTATTCTGTTTATCAAAGAGTTATGTATCCAAGCAAATTTAATGATTTCATCGTGTGTTATGTAATTAGGGTTTTTAGGGATCAAATGTCCAAAAGTTGACGGCCCATAAAAGGTGATAAGGGATCGGCTCATAAAAAAAATCTTTCCCATATCTCTCAAGAACGGTAACAAATTTCTAAACTGTTGTTGACAAAATGTGTTCAAACTTAAATGACCTTTTATTTGATTTTAAGAAGAAGGGTCTGGTCACTAAAATTAAGGTACAAAAGGGTTCTTAAGTCATTTATCTATAGCCCTTTACTGAGAGCTATTTTGTGAAAGGTTACTTAAGCTGAATTAGGTATAATACATTTATATATCATAACAATAAAATGGTTTCCGCTTGCGTAACCTTAGAAGGGTTTTTAGGGGCCAGTGGTAAACAGGATTAATCTTTTTTATCTTAATTGGAAGAAATGCAAATATTTAAAAAGCAATGTAAGAGAACTTATAAAAACGATACAAAAAAATAGTACTTCACTCCTTTTTTCCATATCATGTTTTTTTGTCGAAAATCAAAGTCGATGATGTCATATGTTCTTTTAAATATCCGACAGAAGACCTCCTCGTTGCTCGGAACGAGATCGTGTCTAGTTTTAATGTTATTATTAGTTTGATATCTTCATCTTTTATGGTTGTTTGTCATCCAATAAAAGTGATTTATACTAGCCTAGTTAATTGGTATGTAAAGAGATCTCAATATCTTGAGTAAATTTAATTAAATATATTAATTAGTACAGCCATATCCACTGTTAACCTCTTCTGTTAACATGCAAATACTGACATCACTTGGCAATAATGATAATGTCCAAGTAAATTGTGTAAACATAACATTGATACAAGTAAATGAAATGTATTCTTTCACTCTTGTGCACTGCTTAATTATTAAAATATGTAAAACATGCTTGACAGTTAGTCAGCTGAGTAATTTAGAAATACTATAGCATTGAATCATGATTATTTGAAGTATACAGTCGCATAACTGCAGCGGTGTGTGCATACAAATTGAGTAACGCGTTACTAAATTTGTATGCACACAGCTCTTCAGTTATGAGACTGTATATGATTTATACCTTAATATTCCTATCTTATCCTAAGGGTAAGTTCATATTAATGGAAGATCCACAGTAACAGCCACACGCGTGAACTTTGATTTTCGCTTGTGACGTTGCATTTTAACCTTTGAGTGTCCTGTTTTATAACTGCCGCAGCTTTCAACACACTTTACAAGCAAAAATATGTGGAATGTAAATTTATCTTTAAAAAGAGCAAAATACATTTTTAAAAAATGCACATATTGTTATATGAACATGGATTTGATTTGGGAATAGGATTTAAAAGGTAGGGGGTCAAAGCATACTGTCTCATGTATACTTAAGCTGTTCATCATACATGGATAAAAAAAAATGGATTAGCATGGGGGATACTAAAATGGGGGGGGGGGGGGGGTTGTGCTGTCTGACTTTTCAGCTAGATTTCATTGTGGACTTGTCTGACTAAATAATTGTTGTATACTAGTCTGTTTAGAATCTATGTTAATTTTACCCCAAAATTTAAACACCTGCCGCCTAGAATTTCCAAAGGCTATCCGACTGAAAGTAGTGGTCACATTTCTTAGTTCTCATTTCAAAACAGTTGTATGCAATAAACATGCATGTAACAATGAACAAGTTGCTAATGGCACTAAAAAAAGAGAAACTAATGAATTCAAACTTACTACTGAAAAGGAATGATTTGATATATTTATGTGTATTTGTATATTATGGAAATTTTATAATTGTTTTGTTTAAAAAAAAATACCCCTCAATTTCAGTAGTACCAATGATAAATTGGATTTGACCTTATTGTACAATTTAATAAAAAAAAAACCTTTTTTTTAAAGCTAAAACAGCTTCAATATTATTATCCCACCAAGTTTATTACCAGTTTAAGAAGAAAATTTTAGTTACGAGTTATACTTATTGAAAACACACAGATACATCGAATTTGAAAAATACGTTCGGTTTTATCCTGCATTAATTAATACTCCTTAATCAGTGATTAACACATTATAAATCTTTATTGTATGTACTTCATGAAATATTGAAAACCCTTAAAATAATTTGAATGTATATTAGACCATCCAATAGTAAAATGCTCCGCTAATTTTCTTCAATTGTGAATAGTTTTAGCGGAAAATGATTTTTTTGCACTTAAAATTCTGAAAAATGTTGGTTTTTGATGAGTGATCAATATGTCTTTCATCACAAATCATTTTCTATTACAAAGATATAAACATGTAATAAAATATGGTCATTATTTGTGACATGAACTTTGTCATTGTCTTTTTACATGTTGCATGGAAAAACTTGATTTTCAATATTAAAAATGGGTAATTGTGTGCAACTGCTTCTATGAGACCGATGCTTTTCCCACTGAATTTATTTTTGTTTCTCAAAATTTCATCACTCAGGTTTTTTAAAGATGCCTCATTTTGTCCGTTCATGAAAATGTATTGGATTTTATTGAAATTTCAAATTAACATTAAAATACAAGATGTTTCCACCCAAATATTCACCAAAATATTCACCAACTTTGATATATTTTTGTTTGAAATATATTTATACTTTAAAAGCAGTCTAAGTTAATAAATTGTCAAATAGTAAATAAGTAAATAATTGTCAGAAACACACTATTTAAACTGGTTTGCCATTTCATATTTCAGCAATTATGCTTCATCGATAAATTCAGTCATTTTCAACGCATTAAATTTAGTTGAGGCAGTATATTTATTTTGTTGTAGCTTATTCCAAAGAATTCACAACCGATACTGACAATGCATATTACATAAATTACATTTTATTGAATTTCAACCGATCAATGGCACACTTTTTTCTACAAGTGTGCATGTGTTTTCAAACATAAAAAAAACTTGAAATTTAAGAATACAAATGTGTTTAATTTTGAACTGACCTGTGATTTACCTTATTTTGTAACCCACTCAGTCTGTAGAAACATTAACTTTATCACAGGCACCTCAATATTTATCAGACAATATTTACTACTGATGTTTACGCTTTACTTGCTGCTGACTTTCTCTGAAACACGCTAATCGACCTCGGATTGTAAAATTCACGTGCAAATCGAGTCGCCATTTTACAATTTTACATGAATATAAACAAACCACATTTTACGTTTTACGATGTTTCAAAGATTTTCAGTTCAGATTTTTTGTAAGCAAATAAGGGATTGAAGACGTGTGCTGTAAAATGTCTTATGGATTTCACGCTCATGTAGCTCTAAATTGCAGCAAACTCTAGCTTTTTTGTGAGAAAACAATCGGTTAAACTCATGCGATATTCCATATACATTTATGGTTCATTGAGAACGGTAATGTAAGATATAATAATTTTGTTCACTAAACAGTTTCTGACTAACTTTAATTTTCAAAATAAGCTGAATAACGCAATTCGATGAGCGACGTACAGTTTGTGACTTTAAAACACATGCGCCCGTCCCTACTATAAGAAAACCTTTTCTTTGGGTTTTTTTAGGGGGGAGGGGGGTTTCACTTACAGATACATTATTTACGCATGTACGTAAACATCGCCCCGTTTGTTCTCCATGTCTTAGCATCATGTTGTCAACATGCATTTACAAATAGGAGGGCCTTTATAAATGCGCCAGATTGTTGCGACTCGCAATTGAAATACACACCGGTTAGAAAGTGTCATCACTCAACGCAATGCTACTTCGGCCGTAGCGTACACATCCATGCTATATTTGAAATTAATAATGAAACATAAAGGCAAAAATTGTATTTCTATATGACTGTAGTATTCTGCTGAGCTACAGAACTATAGCTTTCCGGAAATATTGCCGGGATTTGCGAACCCTAGATCTATTGTCTAGTACATGCAAAGAATAAAATGAAACTTATAGATATACAGCTGTACGGTCAGAAAAACGTGCGTTAAACTTGGATTTTGTTTGTTTGGTATTTTTAAAAACTAATTATGAATGAATAATCAATATTTGGTTTATGTTTATTAGAAAAGTTGAATGTAGCAAGTAAACTAGTGGGTATTGTTTTTTTTTTTTTTTTTTTTACAAAAAAAACACATGTTTCCCCTTCTCCCAAAGGATTGTAATATGGGGCAAATTTAACAATTGAAAAAGAATGATGTCAGCTATATGTTACCCAGACCCAGACAAAATGTTATTATCTTTTTCTTAATTTGACCTTGAGTAAAACATGGTCAAGGTCATATATAAATCAATAGTTCACCTAAGTGTATTATTATTGTTCTTTGTTTAAAAATTGAAGTCCTTCTGTCAAAGTTTATTCAGGAGTTGAACAATGAAGTTTTTTTTCTTAAATAACCTTATGATAAAATTTTTAGGTCAAGGTCAAACATGTTGGTAAGGTTCAACTAGGTTATATACCATCTATCCATGATACAAGTTAAAAGTCTGTATGTTAAAGGAGTCTTGTGTTATGGTCCGGACAATATTTTTAATGAAAAGCTTGATCTTGAAGAACAAAATAGGTCAATGTCAAAACTTTTGGTGGCGTGCACTCCTTCTCAATACCATCTACCTATGTTCGAAGTTTAAGTATTAATGTCAAATGGTATTAAAGTTATGACCCAGACAAAATTGTATTATTTATTTCTTAATTTGACCTGAGTAAAACAAGGTCAAGGTCAACTATTATTCAATAGTACACCTACGTGTATTATCATTGTTCTTTGTTTAAAGTTTGAAGTCCTTCTGTCAAAGTTTATTCAGGAGTTGAACAATGACGTTTTTCTAATATGACCTTGAAATAAAAATTCTTGGTCAAGGTCAAACATTTTGGTAGGGTTCAACTAAGTTATATACCATCTATCTATGATACAAGTTAAAATTCTGTATGTTAAAGGAGTCTTGTGTTATGGTCCGGACAATATTTTTTTATGAAAATATTGACTTTAAAGAACACAATAAGTCAAGGTCAAAACTTTTGGTGGCGTGCACTCCTTCTCAATACGATCTACCTATGTTCCAAGTGTGAAGTCTTAATGTCAAAGGGTATTAAAGTTATGACCCAGACAAAATTTTATTATTTTTTTCTTAATTTGACCTTGAGTAAAACAAGGTCAAGGTCAAATATTTTTCAATAGTACACCTAACTGTATGATTATTGTTCTTCTGTCAAAGTATATTCATGAGTTGAACAATGAAGGATATTTAAGTTACGGCCTGGACGGATGAAGAAGAATAAGAAGAACTAGAGACGATCTCGTTGCGAACAACGAGGAGGTCTTCCGTCCGATTTTTAGAATAAGAAATGGCCTTACTCTTGATCTTCGTCAACGAAACTTATCCGGAAAAGGAGGCGGAATCTATGAGTGTAATGGGTGAAAGACTACCTATCCCTTTGGTGTCCCTTACTTGAGGGATCAGCTCGTTTTCATTCATTTTAGTTAAAAGGTATATTTGTGTACTGCTAATAAGTGTTTAGAA
This sequence comes from Magallana gigas, assembly GCF_902806645.1. Classification (NCBI taxonomy): domain Eukaryota; kingdom Metazoa; phylum Mollusca; class Bivalvia; order Ostreida; family Ostreidae; genus Magallana; species Magallana gigas. Next base: position 59,244 of record NW_022994788.1, read on the forward strand.
ATTGGTTACCGTTTTTGAGATATCTGGGGAAAATCGTTTTGATATCCGGTCCTAAAACTCCTTTTAGGGTCCAGATAACAAACAATATATGGTTGTACACTGTTAAGCACATTATTTTGAGCATCTTTTGTTAAATACTGCTTTCCAGAATTTTCCTCTATTTCGAGATATTGAAGATAAAAGTGTTGGACTTCTGGCCCCTTAAAATCCCTAATTACATAACATAGGAGGAAATGATTACCATGTAAAGGTACATAACCTTAAAATGAACTTAATTGCCTCTATAACGTATCACAAAATATTTCACGGTAAAAAGTAATCATTAAAAGACTTAAGAGATCCCTCAGCCCCTTATTTGAAGGGCCAGCCCCTTTTTCATGATTTTAAACGAAAGTTCTAATCAATTCAAACACTTTTTGTTCAACAAGTGTTTACAAATTTTGTACCGTTCTCGAGATATCTTGAGAGGGTCGTTTTAGGGGCCGACCCTGTAACTCCTTTTAGGGACCGTATAACAAAGAAAGTATGGTTGTAGATTGTTAAGCTCAAAATTTTGAGCATCGTTTCAATATTGCTTTTCAAAATTGTCCTCCATTTTGAGATATTGAGCTTCCATTTTTTGGACTTCTGACCCCTTAAAATCCGTAATTACATATATAGGTGGAAATGATTGCCATGTGTAGGTGAATAACGTTAATATACACATAGTTGCTTCTATAACGTATCACAAAATATTTCACGGTAAAAAGTTATCATTAAAAGACTTAAGAGATCCATCAGCCTCTTATTTGAAGGGCCAGCCCCTTTTTCATGATTTTAAATGAAAGTTCTAATCAATTCAAACACTTTTTGTTCAACAAGTGTTTACAAATTTTGTACCGTTCTCGAGATATCTTGAGAGGGTCGATTTAGGGGCCGACCCTGTAACTCCTTTTAGGGACCGCATAACAAAGAAATTATGGTTGATTATTGTTAAGCTCAATATTTTGAGCATCTTTTGTTCAATATTGCTTTTCAAAATTTTTACTCCATTTTGAGATATTGAGCATCAACGTTTTAGACTTCTGACCCCTAAAAACCCCTAATTACGTAACACATGATAAAATCGTTATACTGTTGGGCTTTATAAATGTAAGATAAACATATTTGCTTCTATAATTTATTACAAAAAATCCCTCGGTGAGGAGCTATAGATTAAAGACCTTAGACCCCTACAGGTACCTAATTTAAGGGGCAAGCCCCTTTTTTTTTATATCAGCTAAAATGTCTTGTAAATTTAAACTTTTTTTTCATTACATGTTATAACAAAATATTTTCCAGAAAAGAGATAAACAAAGCAAAGCACGAAAATTCACGACGCTTTTCATATCTCAGATTTCGAGCCCTACCGAGATCCGGTGTTTCTTGTGCTAAACAAACAGGAATGGTTTTGTACAGATAAACAATCTTTTGTCTATCATCCCTGAAATTTTAAAATCAATATCATTTGTAGTTTAGGAGAACACCCTTGGACAAACCAGCCCCCTAAAAATCCTTAAAATGCCAATATCTCAAGAACGGAAATGACGTCATCAACCAAAATTATTTCCGATAAGGTTCAGAACATAATTGGTAAGATCTGAAAAGTGTGTGCAAATCCGTCAAGCCATTTCTGAGATCTCGCGTGCACAAAAAGTCGTAAGAAAAAAAAGAAGAAGAATAACTAGACACGATCTCGTTGCGAGCAACGAGGAGGTCTTCCGTCTGATTTTAGAATTTGAGATACATGTTCGATCTTGATTTTGCTATTTAACAGCTAAACATGATTAAGAATAGAAAAACGGGGTCTACATTCTAAGGGCCAGATACTATTTTGTTTCAGGTATAAGAGCTTTGTTCAACTAGTGTTTAGAAATTCGTCACCGTTCATGAGATATCTAAGAAAAAAAAGTTTTAGGGGTCAGTCCCTGACCTCCTTATTGGAGCCGCTGAACCAAATTTTGAAGGTTGCATTTTGTAAAGTACATCATTTTGAGCATCTTTTCTTCTACACTGCATTTCAAAATATTTTCATTTTTGAGATATAGCTGGTTTATGGACTCATGACCCCTAAAAGATCCTTAATCCATAACACATGAATAAATCATTACATTACTTGGATACAGAACTGTAAGATAAACATATTTGCTTTTATAGCCTTTCCCTCAGTAAAGAGCTACAGTTGAACATTTTTAGAGCCCTTTAGTTCCCTAATTCTTGGGGTCAGCCCCTTTTTCATATCAAATAAAAGGTCATTTAAATCTCAACACATTTTGTTCAACAATTGTTTAGAAATTCGTTACCGTTTTTGAGAGATATGGGGAAGAACGTTTAAGGGGCTGATCCCTTAACTCCTTATAGGGGCCGTTTAACGAAATTTTGAAAAGTGCATATTATTTAGTACACCATTCTAAGTATCTTTTCTTCTTTACTGCATTTCAAAATATTTTTCCTTTCTGAGATATTGGTGATCAAAATTCTATAATTGTGGCCCCTAAAACCCTCTTATTATGTAACACATGATAAAATCATTACATTGCTTGGATACATAATTGTAAGATAAACATATTTGCTTCTATAACCGTTCACAAAATATCCCTCAGTTAAGGGCTACAGATAAAAGACTTTAGAGCCCTTTCGTCCCCTAATTTTAGGGGCCAGCCCCTTTTTCTCGATATCAAATAAAAGGTCATTTAAATCTCAACACATTATGTTCAACAACTGTTTAGAAATTCGTTACCGTTCTCGAGACATATGGGAAAAACATTTTAAGGGCTGATCCCTGAACTCCTTATAGGGGCATTTTAACGAAATTTTGAAAATTGCATTTGATTTGATACACCATTTTGAGCATCTTTTCTTCTACACTGCATTTCAAAATATTTTCATTTTTGAGATATAGCTGGTTTATGGACTCATGACCCCTAAAAGATCCTTAATCCATAACACATGAATAAATCATTACATTACTTGGATACAGAACTGTAAGATAAACATATTTGCTTTTATAGCCTTTCCCTCAGTAAAGAGCTACAGTTGAACATTTTTAGAGCCCTTTAGTTTCCTAATCCTTGGGGTCAGCCCCTTTTTCATATCAAATAAAAGGTCATTTAAATCTCAACACATTTTGTTCAACAATTGTTTAGAAATTCGTTACCGTTTTTGAGAGATATGGGAAAGAACGTTTAAGGGGCTGATCCCTTAACTCCTTATAGGGGCCGTTTAACGAAATTTTGAAAAGTGCATATTATTTAGTACACCATTCTAAGTATCTTTTCTTCTTTACTGCATTTCAAAATATTTTTCCTTTCTGAGATATTGGTGATCAAAATTCTATAATTTTGGCCCCTAAAACCCTCTTATTATGTAACACATGATACAATCATTACATTGCTTGGATGCATAATTGTAAGATAAACATATTTGCTTCTATAACCGTTCACAAAATATCCCTCAGTAAAGGGCTACAGATAAAAGACTTTAGAGCCCTTTCGTCCCCTAATTTTAGGGGCCAGCCCCTTTTTTCTCGATATCAAATAAAAGGTCATTTAAATCTCAACACATTATGTTCAACAACTGTTTAGAAATTCATTACCGTTCTCGAGACATATGGGAAAAAACATTTTAAGGGCTGATCCCTGAACTCCTTATAGGGGCATTTTAACGAAATTTTGAAAATTGCATTTGATTTGATACACCATTTTGAGCATCTTTTCTTCTATACTTCTATACTGCATTTCAAAATATTTTTTTTTTTCTGAGATATATGTGATCAAAATTCTGGACTATTTCCCCCTAAAAACCCCAAATTACGTAACACATGATAAAATCATTACATTGCATAGATACATAACTGTGAGATAATCATATTTAAGGTCTTCCGTTTTCCAACGGAAGACCTTATTGTTTTCGTTCGGTTTCTTTTTCCCTATTATTATTTTTTTTTCTTACAAAATTTGTGCAGGCGATTTCTCGAAAATGGCTGAACCGATTTTCGTGAAACTTTCAGATCTAATAGATATTAATCCGAACTTAATACACATTTTTTTTATTTTGATGACGTCATTTCCATTCTTGAGAAAATGACGTTTAAGCGATTTTCAGAGGCTCGGCTTGTCCAGGGATCTCCTCCTTAACGGTAAAATATATTGAGTTCAAACTTCCAGGGATTGTAGACAAGAGATTGTAGATGTGCCATTTGGCATTCATATTTGTCATGCTCAAAAGGCGTTAAAGCTCGCCTGGTCCCAAAAATTGAGACTAAAAAAACGTCGTAATTTTTCATGGTTTTCTTAGTTTATCTCTTTTCTGAAAAATATTTTGTTAAGACATGTAATGCAAAAAAAGTTTATAATTACAAGACCTTTCATTTGATATCAAGAAAAAGGGGCTTGCCCCAAAACTTAGGGGACCAAAGGGCTTTAAAGTCTTTCATCTGTAGCCCTTTACTGAGGGATATTTTGTGAACTGTTATAGAAGCAAATATGGTGATCTTACAATTATGTATCCAAGCAATGTAAGGATTTTGTCATGTGTTACGTAATTAGGGGTTTTTAGGGGCCTAAAGTCCAGACTTTTGATCACCAATATCTCAGAAAGGAAACATATTTTGAAAAGCAGTATTGAAGAAAAGATACTCAGAATGATGTACTAAATAATATGCAATTTTATAAAATTTTGTTAAACAGCCCCTATAAGGAGTTAAGGGATCAGCCCCTGAAACGTTCTTTCCCATATATCTCAAGAACGGTAACGCATTTCTAAACAGTTGTTGAACAAAATGCGTTGAGATTTAAATGACCTTTTATTTGATATCAAGAAAAAGGGACTGGCCCCTAAAATTAGGGGACCAAGGGCTCTAAAGTCTTTTATCTGTAGCCATTTACTGAGAGATATTTTGTGAACGGTTATAGAAGCAAATATGTTTATCTTACAGTTATGTATCCAAGCAATGTAATGATTTAATCATGTGTTACGTAATAAGGGGTTTTTAGAGGCCAAAATTCTAGAATTTTGATCACCATTATCTAAAAAAGGAAAAATATTTTGAAATGCAGTATAGAAGGAAAGATACTCAGAATGATGTACTAAATAATATACAATTTTGAAAATTTTGTTAAACGGCCCCTATAAGGAGTTAAGGGATCAGACCCTAAAACGTTCTTTTCTCATATATCTCAAAAACGGTAACAAATTTCTCACATCTGTTGAACAAAATCTGTTGAGAAATAAATGACCTTTTACTTGATATCAAGAAAAAGGGGCTGGCCCCTCAAATTAGGAACTAAAGGGCTCTAAAATCTTTCATTTGTAGCTCTTTACTGAGGGAAATTAAATGAAAGGCTATAGAAGCAAATATTTTTATCTTACAGTTATGTATCAAAGTAATGTAATGATTTATTCAAGTGTTATGTAATAAGGATTTTTTAGTGGTCTCAAAAAGGAAAATAATAGAAGAAAGATGCTCAAAATGCAACCTTCAAAATTTGGTTCAGCGGCTCCAATAAGGAGATAAGGGACTGGCCCCTAAAACTTTTCTTTTTCTCAGATATCGCAAGAACGGTGACGAATTTCTAAGTACGACCAAGTCTTTTGCACTTTGATACAATATTGGATATCATTTTCCCAAGGAAGATGTTTGCACAATAGTTATTTGCGATAACTATGGAAATATGACACAAAAAACAGTATCATCTACAGAGGCATTTTAGCTATATATCATTAATATGCAAAGGATTTGAACCATAATGTATAATGAACAGAGAAAATACATGCATCAACTCTTAAAATAATTATAGAGAAAACTGAAAGGTTGTAAGTGATACATAAGACCGTAATTTTCTCATAACCAAACTTTAATAAAGTCGCAAGTGTAGTTACAACTTTTCATATCTCTGTGACCAAGTGAAGAAAAGTCGTATCTGATTTATTGATTCATTTATATTCTATTTTAACCTTTATTCTAGTAAAAACCATGCTATATCTTAGTTTTAAAAGGCTTAAGATTTCACTAATACATCTAGAAAAGGTATCCATTTAACACACTTTGAAAGAAACAGTTTTTCCTTGATATTGAAAACTATAAAAATTCTAGTTACGACCTTTTATTTCTACAACGTCGCTATGTTCTGAACCTTCTCGGAAAATTTTTTGGTTGATGACGTCATTTCCGTTCTTGGGATATTGGCGAGTTAAGTATTTTTAGGGGGTTGGTTTGTCCAAGAGTGTTCTCATAAACTACAAACGATATTGATTTCAAAATTTCAAGGATGATAGACAAAAAATTGTTTGTCTGCACAAAAGCATTCAGGTTTGCCTAGCACAAGAAACGCCGGAGCTCGATAGGGCTCGAAAATTGAGATAAAAAAGCGTTGTAATTTTGCTTGGTTGTCTTTATTTATTTCCAACAAAATTATTTTCTCACAAATATTTTGTTAAGACATGTAGAAGAAAAATATTTTAAGCTAGAAGATCTTTTGTATGACACCAAGAAGGGGCTGGCCCCTCAAATTAGGGACCTAGAACCCTTGAAAGTTTTTACTTTATAACTCAAAAGCGGTTAAGATTTCGATATGGCTGTGGCTGCAAAAGTTGTTCATTATGATCTTATCAATGTCGTAACAATACTATTTTGTTCGGGTATTGCGTAATATGAGTGTAAAAAGCTAGACTTGTTACCAAGTATTTGTGTTTTATTTGGCAAATAAACGGGGTATTTGTGCGTATAACTGACATAAAGGGTACCAGATTACATACGGAAAGTGTTTAAACAATTAGTTATTTTCTAGTGAAACACATTATGGACAAAAGAACTGCTTCTATGCAATGCATTTGAGTCGCACTTAAAATCTAGCTGGATTCCGAGCTGTGTATGTAAACAATTACGTATCCGATCCCTTGCCCGCGGCCGCATGACTATTTAAAGTGAACATTTGTTCATTAATAGTTATGAAGTGAACATTGGCCGGATTAGGCAACATCCGGTTAAGAGGACAATGTTGCAAATTAATTATAGGATTTAATGCAATAGGTCTTGATCGAGTATTCTTGCAAAATTTTCAGTTCTTCTGATATATATTAGATTTCATCAATCTTATTTATGGGACCAATTTTTATTTTCGTTTTTTCTTTTGGGAGAAAACAATAAATTTATAACAGATCTTTTATCAATAGCTCTTTACTGAGAGATAAATTGTGAAAGGTCATAAAAGCAGATATGTTAATGATTTTATGATTTGTTACGTTATAAATTAAAGGTTTTTAGAGGTCAAATGTCCAACATTTTAATCTCCCATAGATCAGAAATGAAATATCTTTGGAAATGCAGTATAAAAGAAAAGATGTTCAAAATGATGTACTAAACAATATTAAACCTTCAAAATGTCATTAAACGGCCCCTATAAGGAGATAAGGAATCGGCCCCTAAAACTTTCTTTCCCATATATTTCAGGAAGGGTATTGAATTTCTAAACACTAGTTGAACAAAATGTGTTTAAAATTAAAAGACCTTTCATTTGATATTAAGAAAAAAGGGACTGACCCCTCAACTAAAGGGACCAGACGGCTCTAAAGACTTTTTTCTAACTCTTTACTGAGAGATATTTTGTGAAATGTCATTAAAGCAGATATGTTATGTTACAGTTATGTATCCAAACAATGTAATGATCTTATCAGGTGTTACCTAATTATGTGTTTTAGAGGTCAAATGTCTGTAAAATTAATCACCCATATATCAGAAAGTAAAAATCTTTCGAAATGCAGTATAAAAGAAAAATTTGGTTAAACAACCCCTATAATAAGATAATGGATCAGCCCCTAAAACATTTTTCCCATATATTTCATGAACAGTAAGGAATTTCCAAAGACTTGTTGAACAAACTATGTTTAAAATTTAAAGACCTTTCATTTGATATCAAGAAAAAGGGAGTGACTCCTCAAATTAGGGATCAAGATTATCCTAAAGTCTTTTATCTATATAGTCGTTTACTGAGAGATGTCGAAAATTAGAGTCTATGACGTCATATCACCTTCTGAAAATCGGACGGAAGACCTCCTCGTTGCTCGCAACGAGATCATGTCTAGTTGCTTCTATAATCGTTCACAAAATATCCCTCAGTAAATGGCTACAAATAAAAAACTTAAGAGCCCTTTGGTCCCCTAATTTTAGGGGCCAGCCCCTTTTTCTTGATATCAAATAAAAGGTCATTTAAATCCCAATACATTTTGTTCAACTGTTTAGAAATTCATTACCGTTCTTGAGATATATTTGAAAGAACATTTTAGGGGCCGATCCCTTAACTCCTTATAGGGGCCGTTGAACGAAATTTAGAAAATTGCATATGATTTAATTCATCATTCTGAGCATCTTTTCTTCTATACTGCATTTCAAAATAGATTTCCTTTCTGAGATATTGGTGATCAAAATTCTGGACTTTTGGCCCCTAAAAACACCTATTTACGTAACACATGATAAAATCATTACATTGTTTGGATACATAACTGTAAAATAAACATATTTGCTTCTATAACTGTTCACAAAATATCCCTCAGAAAAAGGCTACAGATGAAAGACTTTAGAGCCCTTTGGTCCCCTTATGTTCGGGGCCAGCCCCTTTTTCTCGATATGAAATGAAAGGTCTTGTAAATATAAACTTTTTTTGCAAGACATGTGTTAACAAAATATTTTTCAGAAAAGAGATAAACTAAGAAAACCATGAAAAATTACGACGTTTTTTTAGTCTCAATTTTCGGGACCAGGCGAGCTTAAACGCCTTTTGAGCATGACAAATATGAATGCCAAATTGCACATCTACAAACTCTTGTCTACAATCCCTGAAAGTTTGAACTCAATATATTTTACCGTTTAGGAGTAGATCCCTGGACAAGCCGAGCCTCTGAAAATCGCTAAAACGTCATTTTCTCAAGAACGGAAATGACGTCATCAAAATAAAAAAATGTATATTAAGTTCGGACTAATATCTATTAGATCTGAAAGTTTCACGAAAATCAGTTCAGCCATTTCCGAGAAATCGCCTGCACAAATTTTGTAAGAAAAAAAGAAATAATAATATTAGGGAAACAGAAACCGAACGAAAACAATAAGGTCTTCCGTTGGAAAACGGAAGACCTTAAAAAGAATCCGAAGAATAACAATAAGGTCTTCTGATGGAAACGGAAGACCTTAATAAGAAGAGGAAGAATAAGAATAAGAAAGTCGACAAAAACAATATGTCTCCCCTTTGAAAGGGGATGCGTGCTAAAGTGTATTGAGAAGCGATGAAACATACATGTGACTTTCCCGAATTCATTCAAATGATTTGAATAAATCTATAGCTAAATACAATAGAACAATTATACTTTAAAACGTTGATTACTGAAACTGCCGCGACTGAATATTGTATGCTATTTTTTCTTAAATTTTTATTTACTTTCGTTCTGAGCGAATGGAAATAATCCATAATCCAATAAAAGTCGAAGATAAAATATTGATTGACTCTTATGTTTCATGATGACATGCATTCCAAAAGCAATACCAGTTTTATCAAGCAGGTTATGTAAACACATTCCGTTTTCTTTACACCTAAATGTATTAACTGATTATGAGGACAAAAGCAAGTGTGATGGCCCACAAGACTGCAACTTTTTCCTCGTGAAGAAATTGAGGGAAAATGCTGTCGAGAGGGACAATAAACATACTACATGTATGCCCAACTAGTTAGTAAAAACCTGATCAGTATTTTATCATACCAAAGCTTTATTTGCTCTCGTTACTTTGAGAAATCTACAATATCTTCAAAGCACAATAGTCCATTCCGCACTTTTCAAAAGTTGTTCCCCTTTGTGGGGTAAACCCGAAGGTCAAATGCGAAAAAAAACCCAAAATTCCCCTTCTTTATACAATCAAATTAATATTTGGGCGTACTTTGATGAAATCGCTTTGGATTTTATTTATTCATTCAATATGTGGTGGCAACCCACATATTTAATGAGTCATTCTGGGGCAACTAAAATACTTAGTATTACCGAAAACGGATTTTTAATGTCAACTGATAAAGATATAAACATATTGATACAAAATATAGATACAAACTTCTATGCTACAAAGGCTATTGTGATAAATCTATGGGTTTTCTCTAAAAGATGACGGCCAAGAGACACAGTATTTGTAAAGTGTGGATTGAGATCACAACTAAAATTTCCACAGAATTATCCATGTAGGAAACTCACGACCAGTTCAAGTGCAAATAAGCATTAAGTATTGATATATGTATGCGATACTGGCCGCGGGTTTTCGACAACAATAATTATCATTCATGTAATATGCCACTTTCAAACGACGCCACCGTCTAACAATACTTTCACTACTTTGATATCTTAATTACTACTGGTCCTAACTAATCCAAACTTACATAGATGGTGCATCTTATGATACTGATGCACCTGACAGGCATGGATGTTGAATCTGAGCCATAGGTTTCGGATGCTGGAGGAGGTATAGGTTTTAAGAGCTGGTTAAATTTTTTGGGGCAGGTGCTCTCTGATGATTATATTTTAGTTAATACTGGTTCTATCTTCACGAAACTTGCATGGATGATGCGTCTAATGATACTGATGCACCTGACAGACTTGAGTGCCGAATCCTATTATTTCAAACTTGCATAGTTGATTTCACTATAATATAAATGAATGGCAGAGGTAGCTTCAGATGCAGAGCCTGATCTCCATTATTAAGGATGCTAAAGAAATATGGTCCTAATGTACAAACTTGCATGGATTGTGCGTCAAATGATATTGATACACCTGACAGGTTTGATTGCTGTATCTAAGCCATAGGTTTCGGATGCTGGATGAGGTTTATTTTTTTGGAACAGGTCACATATTTAAAATATATAAGTATTATTTCAAACTTGCATAGTTGATTTAACTATAATATAAATGAATGGCAGAGGAAGCTTCAGATGCAGAGCCTGATCTCCATTATCAAGGATGCTAAAGATTACTGGTCCTAATGTTACCAAACTTGCATGGATGGTGCGTCTAATAATACTGATGCACCTGACACCTGAATGCTGAATCTGAGCCATAGGTTTCGTATGCTGGAGGAGGCCAAGGTTAAGGTTTTAACAGTTGGTTAAAGTTTTAGGAGCAGGTGCCCTCTGATGATTATATCTTGGTTATTACTGGTCTTATCTTCACCAAACTTGCATGTATGATGCGTTTTATGATACTGATTCACCTGACAGGCTTGAATGCCGAATCTGAGCTGTAAGTTTCGGATGCTGGATGAGGTTTCTTTTTTTGGAACAGGTCACACGATTTGTAGATAAGAGCTTGCATAATTGGTTTAACTATAATACAAAATGAATGGCAGTGGAGGTAGCTTCAGATGCAGAGCCTGATCTCCATAATCAAGAATGCTAAATAAGTATCCTACCTCACTCAAACCTGCTTGATAAATGTGTTTGTTATTACATGATATAACACAATTCCTATGATATAGTATTCTATGATATGATACACTATAGTTACATATGACACAATATAAAACGTCATATTATATTGTTAGTTAAAAAGTTATATGATACGATATGATATTGTATCAATTTTTTTAACATTATTATATGATATTGTATTTTGATATTGTTATGTATATTATTGTATATTATTTTACAATAATATATAATTAAAAAATTGTATTATATATTGTTTTATCGAATGATATGTTTCATATCATATTGCAATATATATTATCGTATCATATGATACGATATTGTATAATAAATAATATTGTATCATATTAAACAATATTGTGTAATGTAGAATTGGTTTATTTAAGATATTATTTTATCCCGGGAAATTGTCTTTTATGATATTGTTATACATAATATTGTATCATATGATATTGTGTAATATGATATTGTATTTTAAGATGTATTACTATATCAGATAAGATTGTATCATATCATATCATATCATACAATGTTTCATCAAATTAGATTGTATCATATTATACAATATCATATTATCGAATTTGAGATAATTCCATACAATACAGTATCATACTATATTATACATGTACAATATAATACCATATGCTACAATATGGTAATGTATAATGTGATATGATATATTATTATATAATACTATATTGTATTATATATTGGATATTATGCAACTGCATGATGTGATTTAATACAATGATGTATAACACAATATAATACATATTATATGTTACAATATCATATTGTATCATTAGTTATTACAGTATTATATTGTATTTAATGACATAAATCTATGTATATTGTAAGTACCATAGGATGCAATATCATGGTTTATATTATTGTATTGAAAACGCTGTATTCTATAATACTGAATGAAATGAACATATGGTTATCATACAATTGTTTAACATATGATATACGATATTGTGTCAAAACAGTATCCATAAATATTCAAGATCATTAATTATGAGTTTCATATAATATGATAAAGGTGGTCTAATAAAGGTGATTCCTCATAAAGTTGATGCCTCGTATCGGCGAGCTTTGTAATGTGTGATTACCTATTTTTTTCTGTTCTTATATTATAAGTGTAGGGGTTTATAGTTGTTAGAAAGAAGGAAAAGGATTTCACAGAGAGAGAGAGAGAGAGAGAGAGAGAGAGAGAGAGAGAGAGAGAGAGAGAGAGAGAGAGAGAGAGAGAGAGAGAGAGAGAGAGAGAGAGAGGGAGAGAACGTGGTACATGTTATTAACCTTGATTAAGCATTAGTAGAAATTATTAATAAAGCAAAGAATTAACTCGTTGGGATGTACAATGTAATTTATTTGATATCATACAATGTAATGTTCCTTTCTCGACGAATTCTCAAATGAATGTTTGTCATACTGACTACATATCTCTGAAATCTCTCTCTCTCTCTCTCTCTCTCTCTCTCTCTCTCTCTCTCTCTCTCTCTATGTTGCGAAAAAGTACTTTCACTGGGGAAAATTGATACTGTATATAATTTATTGTAATAAAAAACATAGCAGATCATCAATACAATCCCGGCTTTGTTGACTAAACAAACAGACAGTACATGATTTTATGTACATGGAGCACATTGCCCTTTATTCCTCTTTTCTTCAGAATTCTAATCTTGTAATGTTTGCGTAAGTTTTAATTCTAAAAAACAATTAGATGCGTTTGTAAGACAAAAACCTCCAAGAATAAAGTTATACATATATTTTTAATTTAGTTTATAATTATCTATCCCTTCATCCTAAAAATGAAAGAAAAAAGAATTCTTATATTAATTCAATCAGTATTTGAAATCAAAATACATTGTTCGAGAAAATCAGCATTTATATGACTCGTTTAAAAAAAAAAAGGATTAAATGTAATATTTCCCTATGCGGCATAGACTTTATAAGTAGACGAAAATGGTAAATTTTATATGACATGTTTGCGCTAAAGTCGTCCAGGAAAGTAGTGATATTTTATAATAAAAATATATATTTTGGATTGAGACATTTCAAGTGTATATGGCTTAATTATCATCAATGGAAGCCTTTTTATTTACAGTCTTTACAGGAAAATAACATTTGATGTAATTAGTCCGTCACTGCAAGCAGGTACATTGTATTTTATCGGGCGAGTATTTGCCTATGACGCTATTGTTTAATCGTTCCATATTTTATTTTATATTGTCAATAACGATATATATATATGAACTTGTGATAATCTTAACCAATGAAATACTTTGAAATTAATATGAATCAGACATTTAAAAAAACTAAGTGATCATCGATTGTTAGAAATTAAGATTTATATCGTACAGAAACCGTACAAACCATACAGAAAGCGTATAGAAAACTAATTGTATCGTACAATAAACGTATCGTATCGTACAAGAAGCGTATCGCATGAAAAACGTACCGTACCGTGTGAGAAACGTATCGTATCGTACAAACCGTATAGTGTGTGAGAAACATACAGCTGGTGTAGTAGTGCGCTTTAGTGTCTATATATTACATGTACATACCTACTCAGAATGTCAATATGCATATTTTAAAGGCTAGTCGCAGTAACTTTAAAATCTATACCATACATTTTTTTTCAAGAAGAACAAAACGTAGTATATTTTTCCTTTTACAGAAAAATGTTTTTATTTGGAAGAGCAGAGGAGAACGCATCTGTATCATGACTAGCCAGGCTAAGAAATGCGTAGATTAGGGGATCTGTAATAGTGTGACCCAATTTGTATTTTTGAGTGCATATAGAAGGAAGAAGATAATTCCAAAAGACTTCAAATTGAAGATGGCTTCTCCTGTTTTGTCTAAAGTAGAACAAAATTTTATTCGTTTCGTAAAAATTTGTACAGATGTCTTAAAACTACCGCTTGTAGACATCTTAGCAAGTGAGATTCAACCAGCTGACCTGTATAACAAGATACAACATTCGCCTTCGTTATTGAATGGGATAAATAAACTGGACCCGAGGCAGCAGAGTATTTGTTTCCTGAAACCAACTGCAATACCAGACTACAAGCAGTTTGATGTAACTTTGTTGTACAAATTGATACGGAACTTGTGTTTTTCATTGAAACCAACAAAAGGATGGGGAAAAGACCCAGTAGACGCAGATATTCAGATTGGTGATGACATCGAGCGTCTTAGAATATTCAGAAACAACAATGTACATCATAGCTCATCAGAAATTTCTGACAGTGATTTTGAAACAATTTCGAAGAAGCTTAAATCCATACTCCAAAGAATTCAAAACCATATGGCATCCAAAGGATACAACGTTAACTATGAAGACAACATGATTAATATAAAGCAGCTAGATCTTGGAGATGAACCTATACAAAAGTATAAAATGGAATATCTTTTGGAGTGTGCACTCGAGCGATTGAAGCCAGCAGATGGCATATGTATGTAACTCAAATTCAACAGATTGAAAATGAAATTGAAAACTATCAAAATATCGGACGTCTCTTATATAAAACGTTTCAAATGTTTAACGTTTTTATTATTCAGAGGAACCAATGCTATCAATAGAAGGTCAAAGTAATGTTCTTTGTGGAAATACTGCAACATTTAATGCAGTTATTAATCCAGAACATTTGAAAGTCTGGTCAGTCACGTGGCAAAAAATCTTAGGATTGACACACAATCAAATCAACTTGTGCACAGAAAAATATTGCGGAAGCACAGTTAAAAAGCTTGTTATACAATCCGTATGCAAGAAAGATGAGGGGCTATACCAAGCCATTCTCTCAAGGAATTCGAAAGGAAGAAACATAAGTGTATCAAGCAATACAATTTTTCTACACGCCATTGAAGGTATTTTGTTAACTTTATTTCAAACAGTAATTAATCAATTAAGATTAAAGTAAGGTTTTTTGGGAGAAGCACACATTTCAAAATGAAAAAGTAGATATTAAGATTTTCAATAAATGCTCGGTGGAAAAATGTATTTGATCATAAGGACTAGACAAAGTATTAGATACTTCTATTTGGCATTTGACATATGTGGATACCAAAAAACTCTAAAGAATTATTAGAAACTTTGAGGTCACAAAATCTTACAAAAACCAATAGCATTAAAACGTACGATATTTCAACGCTTTTTACAACCATTCCCCATGACAAATTAAATCTAGGCTTTTTAATATCATCGACAGTTGTTTCTTCAATATAAATGGAAGTCGTAAAAATGCTTACCTTCTCATTGGAAAGGTAAAACATTATTTTGTTAAATCATTCTGATTGCACAGGCAAGTACTCTGAAGTTGACATTTCAAAGATGCTTGAGTTTCTGATAGACAATATCTATGTAGTTTTTAGAAATCAAGTCTTCCAACAATCTGTTGGAATTCCCATGGATACCAATTGTGTTCCATTGTTAGCAGACCTATTTTTGTATTCTTATGAAGCAGAATTTATTCAAAAACTTGTACTTGAAAAAAAAATAGCACTCGGTGTGGCCTGTGACAAAACATTCAGGTATATCGACGAAGTGTTATCAATTAACAATTGTTTGTTATTTCCATACTTACCTCGACTCGATATATCCCAGTGAACTTGAAATAAAAGATACTACAGAGTCTGTGTCATCTGTTTCATATATGGATACTTTACTGGAAATGGACATTGATGGTAACCTTACAACAAGACTTTATGATAAACGCGATGTACTTATGTAGCAATATACCTTAATCACCTGCACATGATGTTTTTGTCTCTCAGTTAATTCGATACACAAGGCCATGTTCTTCGTAAAAACAATATCTAAGGCGAGGCAAGCTACTAGAAAAACAAGTTGATAAAACAGGACTATCAACAGTCTCGTTCGAAGTCATCTTTTTGTAAGTTATATGGCCGATAAAACAACCTTGTCAGCAAATACAATCTTCCCCTGGGTCGCATGCTGACTGGCGTTTTTCAAACTTATTGTTAGACCATAATTATTTACCTAATTGTCTACGGACTTTTCCGTTTTCCCGATTGCGACAAAGAGCGCAAGGCGGGTGTGATCGGTCAGAAGAGGAGGGACCTGGTCCTAACTCAATATTTTTAGAGGCCCGTGTTGATTTGCTGTGAATTTGTATTTCGTTTTTTGGATTTTTGAGATGGTTGACAGTTTGTTATTGTCATTTTTTCATCATACGTAAATAGGATGTTTGAGTGAATTCTACTTAGACGAGAGAGTTGGTTTGGAGTTTGCCAAACTCTTTGATAATATTGCAGAACATTTTCCGGAGGAAAAAACAAGGAGATTAAAGGATTTTATACGAAGTAAGTTCATGTTGATCCCCGTGTGCGTGTGTGCATGATTGGCAAGTTCTCTTTTTTTATGTTTCCTATGATTTTTATGATTGTAGATTCTCATATAGTTAAAGATATGACTCCTTTTGCTCAAACAGTCTCTGCAAGAGATTGTTTGGAAATTCTTTGTGACCAGAAGCTGTTTACTCCAAGGGACGTTGTTTTCATACAGTATTTGCTGAAAAATACAGAATGTATGGAGCTTTTTGAGAAATGTGTATCATACGCAGAAGCACATGGAGCACTATGTTTCTACCAAAAATTACCAGGTAATATTTAAAACATAATTTATTTTTTCAAAAGACGTTCTATATATATATATATATATATATATATATATATATATATATATATATATATATATATATATATATATATATATATATATATATATATATATATATATATATATATATATAATTTCCCAATCTAACAAAAAATAAATCGGCACAGTTTTAATTAATTTAAAAATAATAAATATTCAGAATAAAATCACAAATTGATCCTATTTACTGCAATGGTTTTCGCCATTACTGGCTCTTCAGGCAGTAATGTACAAATGACTCATATGTAACGTAGTAACGTCAATAAGCAAAAGTTCATTGTGACGTCATTATAACGTTAAAGTAGTGGAAAGTTAGAGTCACAGAGCAAAAAGGCGCCAAAAAAATAAAAATCGCAAATATTACAAATGATTCAATTATATCACATGCATATAATAAATTTTTCACTGAATGTGATTAAGTTTTGGTTTAAATAATTTAATAAAGTGCTCTTCCTTGCCTAAGCGCAGTATTTCATTTCCATTTGGAAGATTATAAGATGGGAATAATTTATAGTTTCCCTTGCCGCATTCATCAAAATGTTCACAACATGGAGTATTACGAACACTCGGGTGTTTAATCTGTTGCTTGTGGACACGTACATGCGCGTTTAGTTTCCCCGTCTGTCCATTAAAAAATTCTTTGCATGTTGGGCAAATAGCACAATAAAAAACATTTTCCGATTTACAGTTCATCGACGAATTGGCGCGCATTTCCACCCCGGATTTTTCTAGAATTGGAACTTCCTCTTGCATCGTAAATCGTAAATTACGATGCGAGAGGAAGTTCCATCCGTGAAAAAATGCAGCGACCCGAGATGTGGTACATGTGCCAACATAGAAGAAGGAAATACAATTCTAGTAAAATCCGGGTTACGCACCCGTCTACGCACCCGTATTCGTGTACACAAACAACACGTCAATCAACACGAGTACAGAAAATCACTAAGAAAAATTAAAGTTAGTGAACATCTTGATATTTGTGGCCACGGCAAATTTTCCGTTTTTCCGTTTTATATACTGACAATGCAATTGAACGAAGGGAAAAAGAAAAACATTTTATAAAGTCACTAAAACCTTCGTTAGATTGTTTGATATAGACTGTTTCATCGTCTTTGATTTTGTTTCACTGTATATTACGCTATATACTTTATTATACATTGTATGATTGTTTCCTGCAATAAGCATAATGACGTCATAGTATTATTGTTGACGTTATCACTAGGTAACGTTTTTACGTCATAGTTTTAACGACTGTAAAACGTCTGAAGATTATTAACAATGAAAATTTTGCAGTTAGTGTTCCTTTTTTTCTTTTATAATATATTTACCGGACACTGCGAAAATACTTTTGTGATATATATATATATATATATATATATATATATATATATATATATATATATATATATATATATATATATATATATATATTATATATATATATATATATATATATATATATATATATATATATATAGTTAAATCCAAAAAATATCGCAGTGTCCGGTTTTATATAAAGAAACTTTGAAAAATGAAAGACAACACAGAATAAAACGTTAGCGCTTTCATTCAATCTTCAGACTTTTTTTTTCTGATGATTGAATGAAAGCGCTAACGTTTTACACTGTGTTGTCTTTCATTTTTCAAATGTTCTTTATATATATATATATATATATATATATATATATATATATATATATATATATATATATATATATATATATATATATATATTTATATATATATTTATATATATATTATCAAGAAGAGGATACCGCTTACAGTCGGAGATTTTCCAGCGCTCCGACCGAAGATCTTAGCCCCTTGCCCATGGGAATTTCACAATTAAGTTGAAGGTTTCATGGACATCATAAACATGCGTTACATTTTTTTCAATGATTCATTGGAGTAGAGAAAATTTTAATATATTTAAAATGTATGACCACAGTTGTAAGATCATAGAGCCTCAACCCCTTAGCTGGGGGTCATGAATTTCACATGTTTGGTAGAGACTTTTACGAAAACTATAGCCGTGCTTTTATTTTTTCTACGTGTGTGAGTGTAGAGACGATTTTATTAAAATGCTGTAACTGTACAACATTTGGCTGTGAATTCTATTTAGCGCTTTTGGCGGAATGCGGCTTCCGCTAAATTAAGTACACCGCTAAATGCAATACATATGTAAAAGAATAGTTACGTTGAGGAATACGCTAATTCAAATCTACGCCAACTTGTTCAAAAACTAATTTCCGCCAAATATCGTACACGCCAAATATAATACGTTTACAGTAGTTTTTTTTCTGTTTTTTTTGTGGTTTTTTTTTTGGGGGGGTGTATCTGGCCCCGCTGATAAGGCCATGGGGATAGTAAAGTATTTTTAAAGATATGTATATTCCTCTAATCCTAGAGATATTTCAAACGAAGATTAGTAACAATTCTTGTTTTCAAGAAAAAATTACAAAGGAATAAAAAAAAAATCAAATGCATGTCGCCAGTGTGCAATGACAAAGACAATCTGCAGTATGTCATTTGGGTGAGCTGTGTGACCTTTAAACAACACAGTTTCCTTAAGTTTGTTATTGCCAATACCTTATTTACTCACAAAATAGTCGGAAAATTATTTTATAATGTGAAGTAAGGTTAACTCATAAGTGTCTGTAAGATGAAAATGCCACATTTTATTTTCACATTAAAGGAATAAAGCTATTTGATTTTCAGCTCCTCCTTTACCAACGAGGAATTTTATACAAAAAACTATACAACCGTTGGATTCAGCAACAAAAGTAACGCATTCTGATTCAGGTAAAATATATTTATTTTCCAATGTCATATGCTGTTTCTCCTAGATAAAGGCTAAATGTAAAATCAAAAAAAGTTTTAGCCAACTTGCTAACTTGAAGTGAAAGCTCAAGTGAGATTTTCTGATACCTTTTTCACCGACGTCTGTCATTGTACATTTTCGACTTTTTTTCTCTCAACCACTGGCCCGATTTCACATTAACTTGGCAGAAGAATTGTGTTTGTTAAAATAAAAAGCCACGCCCTCTTTAAATGGGTGTAATAAAGAATTATTAAACTTGATGGTATCTTTCAAAAAATTTCTTCAGAAAAACCAATTGGCCAGAAAATTGAAACTTGCGTTGAATAATCCTCAGTCAGTTTGTTAACCGGGTTTTCCAACGAGAAAATCCGGTTATTAAAATGGTGAAAATGGCGGGCGGGTGGGCAGGCGGGCGGCTGCCAAAAGGGTACCCTCATTGTACGGATAACCCTTCTTACAGTTTTCAAGATAGGAAGTTGTTCTTTTGCAGATCAATTGTACATATATCAGAGGTGTGCATATTGCTAGGATGTAGATTTCCAATTATTTATGAAAACAATACCAGCTTTTGAACAGAGTCATTTTTTGGCAAAAAATCGCAAATAGGGTACCCTCATTGTACGGATAACTCCTCCTACAGTTTTCAAGATAGGAAGTTATTCTTTTGCAGATCAATTGTACATATATCAGAGGTGTGCATATTGCTAAGATGTAGATTTCCGATTATTTATGAAAACAATACCAGCTTTTGAACAGAGTCGTTTTTTGGCAAAATATTGCATATAGGGTACCTTTTCACCGTATCCATGTCACTGGATACGGGTTGACATGGATTATGGATACAGTTCACATAAAAGAAAACCCGATTTGCTGTCACATTGACAGCTTTTCACTTGTTCAAGTTTGTTTCGATCTTAATCCTCGGGGAAAGGGTGCGCCCACAGTATCGGATTGAACTTTTACATAGGAATATCTAAAAATCTTTTAAATTTCTCTCTCAAAAACCATTTGGCAAGAAAAGCTGAAACTTGTGTGAAAAAATCTTCAGGCACGATAGATTTAAGTTTGTTAAAATCATAATTCCTAGGCTAGGATTTGGCCATAATTAGGGGGAAGGGGGTGTCAACTTTTATTTTTTTTTTAAATTAAAATGCTAAGAGATATGGTTTTTTATAGACTTATATGCTAGCATTTTGACTTACGGTTAATTTGGAATTGTTTAGACGCGGACCCCTAAAAATTTATTTTGCCTGAGAAGAAGTTAAAAGTTTGATTGAGGTTTGAATCTATGTAAATAGATTTAAAATCTCTGAAAACGTCAATGCTTACATGCATTCTCTGATATGACTATAAACCTAATAATTTCATTTGTGTGTGTCGTGAGTCATTTTAAGTGTTATTATGAAACTTGGTTGTAGATATCAAAAAAGTTGCAATTTGTTCAAAAGATGGCAAATTTGATCTTAGAGAAAGGATGACAACGCCTACTCTACACGAAAAATCAAGAACATTCCATCAGTCATTTTTTTATGATACAAAAGCACATATTGAGGAAATAAACAGAACAGGTTTGTAATATACTTTGAACTTTTAACAGCTTTTTTTTTTTACAAGTGGAAGGACGCAATCAACAAATAGTTCAATCAGAACGCTTAAGATTGCGTCTGTCTACTGGTTAGTTTAAAGGTCAGTAAAACAACGATATTATATCTTAATATGTGCAGTAAACAATATTGAAATATTGTGAATAAAATGGAGTAAAATCATGAAAAAATGCTCACCATCAAATAAGAATTTCAATTTCTTTCTATGGTAGATGACCCAATTACAGAGCATAATACAATGGGAATGTTCACATTTCTTTAAAAATATTGGAAACAAGTCTTAAAATTTTAGTCTCTAAATTGGAACGGTTTGTTGAAAATTGAATAATGTACGTTAACATTTGCCATTGCAGCCACACACTCTTTAAAAAGAAGATATATGACATAAACTGTTCAATCGCCTACGCTGATTAGTTTGTCTTTCATATTGTTTTAAGCAGCTTGATTGAGAGTTCATATAAACTTTAAATTTTTTTTTTTAGGACAAAAGCGTTTTAATAACCATATTAATTAAATGTTAAGTCTCTGTTGTTCATAAAGGCTATTTAACGTTGCCTATGTGAGTTGCATTCTATTGTCAGCATCCAGCAAAACTGTTATTAAGCGAATTAGTTATAGTTTGATTAAACATATTTTTTTTTCAGGCAACATTTATATCGAAGTTCCATTTCACATGAAGCAAGGCTTTTCAAGGGATTCAAGTTTAATGATGAGAGCTACGACTGTAGATACCGTTTGTGCTATAGTGAGATGTCATTCAAAAGACATAATTGGGAACTACTATGACGATTCCAACAATTCTGTTAATGTAATTATTGAAGACATCTTCTTAAAATATCTTCTTTCATTAACAAATGAAGACAAAGACAAACTAAGGAAACTAGAAATAGAATATTTCATTGTTGACTTCATAACAGTTTTTCTGGAAAATCCAAAAGGTAAACCCTGTTATATTATAGATAACTGATATACATGTAAATAATTTTTTTTTTCTTTTCATCATAACGTATTTGGAACAAGGTAAAGAATAATAAACGCATATAACATATTCGTTCACAATGAAAATGTCTGACTATACATCGAAATTGTTTGCAGTTGAAGATTATTAGGTCTTTCCACCTTTCAGGTGAAAGACCTTTTGTTTTTCTTATGTTTTTTATTAGGTCTTTCCACCTTTCAGGTGAAAGACCTTTTGTTTTCTTTATGTTTTTTATTATTCTTATAATTTTTCTTTTCTATTTTCCTTGGGACAACTTTTTTATTTCAAGAGATATTGAAACAATTTTTTCTTTATGTTATTGGCCATTAAAAGTTATGGTACCAAATGACCCTTTGCTTGATCACTCCTAGAACTTACAAAGTTTTTGCCCTTTGTGTACGAAGTGATTGTTATCGCTACTCCTCTGAAACCATAAGAGATAGAGACTTGAAACTTTTATTAACGTCTGTAGTTCACTTAGACGCTCTTTCAATCTATTCATACCGAAAGGTTCCGAGACCCCCTTCTATCAGTTATTGCCCCTGAAAGTATTTCAATTTCCATAAAATCACTTCCAACTTTTTTACTATTTGTCATAGAGACTTCGGACCACTTGCGATGGAAGCGTCTTCCTTGGCCGATCAAAATGACGTAAAGGTCAAAGGTCAAGGTCATCTGTAAATAAGTGTATTCATGAGTTTTCGCATCTCTTTTGTTTAGGGTGATATAGAGAAATTTTATCAAGGATGTAGTAGGACGTCTTAAGACATTTCAAAATGTAGCCCTTCAGCTCCCATCTTGTAATAGTTAGCGAGTTATTGCCCCTCTTGTACGAAACGCTTGTTATCGCTACTCCTCTGAAACCATAACAGGTAGAGACTTGAAACTTTGACCAATGTCTTCAGCACACTTAGAAGTTTCTTCAATCTATTGATCCCAAAAGGGTCCAACGTGCCCTTCTGGCAGTAATTCCCCTTTGAATTTCATTGATTTCACAAACACATTAGAAATAACCACCCCCCCCCCCTTTTTCTGTTAAATGTGTGACCTTGACCTTTGACCTTTGACCTTAACCCTTGACATCTTAGGACTGGTGTGTTATAAGTATCCGCAACATCTATAATATCAGATTCATTTATATGTACAAAAAGCTCTTTTAAACACGAATTCACACTCCCACCCCTTATATTTTTAGGTTTGACCTTGACCTTCGACCTTGACCTTTGACCTGACCATGACCTTTGACCTTGACCTTAAAGGACTGATGCGTTACACGTATATTTTACATATACATTTCAGATTCATTTATATGTGCAATAAGCTCTTTAAAACCAACCCCCCCCCCCCCCCATATTTATTTTTAGGTTTGACCTTGACCCTTGACCTTGACCTTTGACCTGACCTTGACCTTTTAGAACTAATGAGTAATAAGTGTATGCAACATATATATCAGGTTCAGTTATATGAACAATTTGCCCCCCGCCCCGCCCCCCCCCTTTCTTTTATACAAGGATTGATTTCTTATATGAACATGACCCTCGATATTTGAACTTGAAATTTGATATTCCTTTTTAAAATAAAACCTTAAAAAAGTGTTACAACTGTTTGTCAGAATTTTTTAAAAAGGTGAAACACTGCCTGCCATTTGACTCCAGACCGCGTTTTAGACTACGCCTCCAAATAAAAATTCCAGCTCCAGTAAAACTCTGTAGAACTCGGCGAAAATTCATGGGACTGTTCCTCACACCTGAATCTAATTGCCTGCCAAATTTCAAACGAAATGAACCCTATTGAAGAAAGTTATCCACCTCAGCGGCATCGAACCATCGTCCCGAGAAACGAAATTTCAACGCTTCGATATTTGTATCTAATAAATTCATGCTCAAATTTCACTGAAAATCTTTGTTTACATTTCTATCGGCAACCTGTGACGACTTGTGTTGAAGTGCAACGAAAGATAACTCTTCCTTCCCAGACCCCGATTTTAGATGAATTAAATTTACATTTTCTTTCAGTTTGTTTATTTCCCGACTTGGCTGAAATACATGACTGGCCTTAATTCAGTTCCAATTTTCCGTACTTGTAATCCACGAATGCATGACAGTTAGTAGATTTATAAGCACGTGCATTTCAAATCACAGGGAGAATTCGCATCAGCTGAGCAAAAGTGACGTTCCCACACCTTCAAATACCCGCCGGCGACCAGAGTTCGACCTGACCTGTTGATTTCTTAGTCAACGCTATCCGGCCACATTGTTTACAAGCAGCACTGATTTTTATGAATAAACTGGTGAACAAATACTGCCCTCCCAACCAATCGCTAAGCCCCTATCTATTCTAAAGGTTCCTCAGCGTTGGGTATCAATTTTAGATGGACAGAAGAACGCTTCGTCTCTTCTTTCTATCATCATCCAAATTCACTACAAAACTCAACAAGTTTTACCTTCTATCAGATAACAAGCGAAATAGCGTAGTGGCAACACTCTCGCCTAGGAATCTAAGGGTACTCGGATCGATACCACTGTGCGGAACCCATTTTTTTTTATACTTTTTTTTTCTTCGTAAATTGATTTTTCTCTAATTACTCAATAATTATCAACATTTTCGGGAATTTTTTTGAATCATTATGGAAGGTGG
>NW_022994789.1:0-25000 GCF_902806645.1 Magallana gigas
AAAAGATACAGATCAAAACGTATGAAAAATTTGATTCGAAATTCGTACCCAATTTTCGAGCCTAGGCGAGCTCATAGAAATGGCGCCACTGGCGCCAAAAAACTACATTGTGCACAACTTCAACCTATGGTCTACCTATCCTGAAAATTTCATATTCCTATCTCTGATAGTCTCTGAGTTTATGTCTGCACAAAATTAGTCGTAAAAACTTACAAAATCGGCCGTAAATCGGAACCGGAAGTGCCGATTTCAAATTTTAAAAAAACTTCTAGAATTATGACCACTGGCAATCATCTGAGAAAAAATGGTCGAAATCGGCCGAATAGTTTTCGAGAAATCGCGTGCACAAAATTCGTGGAAAAAAAAAATAATAATAATAACTAGATACGATCTCGTTACGAGTAACGAGTAGGTCTTCCGTTCAATTTTTTAAACGATTCGATTAAAATATCAATGAAATTTTAGAATTCTCCCTAAACCACCTCCTTTTAGATAATGTATACGATTGTCAATATCCTTTAAAAAACTTAACAAAGAGTTTTGCTTTTTTACATACAGCAAATTAAAGATTTAAGATTTTAGTCCCCTAAAATCTCTAATTACGTCATCAATGGGTTTGAAAATGAGTTTTACAAACGGATATTGCTGCTATCAACAACTTTGCTTCTATAATACATTACAAAATCTTGATCATTTTTAAGGTATGAGTAATAGAGTTTAGGAGTCTATTGGCCCCTAATTTAAGGGGCCAGCCCCTTTTTCTTGATTTTATACGAAAGGTCTCATGAATACTAACATTTCTTGTTCTTACATCCATCTAAAATTGTTGATCACTTTTGACATACAAATGATTGAATATTTTAGGGGCCAGCCCTCTAGATCCTTAATGGGGACAGAAATTTGTGTTTTGATAAGGGGAATCAATTTAAATCATTTTTTCAAACATTTTCTCTTCTATGATGTCTAACAAAATATGTATACTTCTCTAGTTATATTGCGTCCAAGTTTAAGTACTTTGGCCCCTAAAAATCCCTAATTACGTAATAAATGGGCTTGGCAACGATTTTTTCAAATAGATATTGGTACGATCAACAACTTTGCTTCTATAATGCATTACAAAATCTTTATCGTTTTTAAGTTACTTGTAATAAAGTTTACGGAGGCCTTGGCCCCTAAAAAAAGGGACCAGCCCCTTTTTCTTGATTTGTTTGAAAAGGTCTTAAGAATACAAATATTTTTTGTTCTTACACCCATGTAAAATTGTTGATCATTTTTGAGATACAAATGATTGAATATTTTAGGGGCCAGCCCTCTAGATCCCTATTGGGGACAGATATTGGTGTTTTGATTAATGGAATCGATTAAAATCATTTTTTCAAACATTTTCTCTTCTATGATGTCTAACAAAATATGTATACTTCTCTAGTTATTTTTCGTCAAAGTTTAAGTACTTTGGCCCCTAAAAATCCCTAATTACGTAATAAATGGGCGTGGCAATGATTTTTTTTAATAGATATTGGTACAATGAACAACTTTGCTTCTATAATGCTTTACAAAATCTTTATCGTTTTTAAGTTATTTGTAATAGAGTTTATGACTATCTTGGCCCCTAATTTAAGGGGCCGGCCCCTATTTCTTGATTTTGTTGAAAAGAACTTTTGATTATCTACCACTTTTGTTATATATGTTTTAACAAAATATCAGCTCATAAAAAGATACAGATCAAAACGTATGAAAAATTTGATTCGAAATTCGTACCCAATTTTCGACCCTAGGCGAGCTCATAGAAATGGCGCAAAAAACTACATTGTGCACAACTTCAGCCTATAGTCTACCTATCCTAAAAATTTCATATTCCTATCTCTGATAGTCACTGAGTTTATGTCTGCACAAAATTAGTCGTAAAAACTGACAAAATCGGCCGTAAATCGGAACCGGAAGTGCCGATTTCAAAATTTAAAAAAACTTCTAGAATTATGACCACTGGCAATCTTCTGAGAAAAAATGGTCGAAATCGGCCGAATAGTTTTCGAGAAATCGCGTGCACAAAATTTGTGGAAAAAAATAATAATAATAATAACTAGATTCGATCTCGTTGCGAGCAACGAGTGGGTCTTCCGTCCAATTTTTGAAAAGATAAGATTAAACTTATCAATTCAAAGATAAAATCGTAGATCTAAGCGAAAAAAAGAGAAAAAAATTTTGCGGCACTCGAGGCTTGAACCCGGGTCGCCTGGGCCATGTCCACGACTATAACGACTACTCGGACTCCGCTTCAGAACTTTGACGCTTAATTTCTCGAGAATGCCTTGATCGATTTTAAAACTAATTACATATTCTTAATCAGTAAAAGGGTCACTATAAGGTGTAAAAATTTCAAAGAAAAATATTGAAAAATAAAAAAGTCGAAAAATTCAATTTTTCAAATTTCCTTCCGGTGACGACCGGAAGTAACGGCGGACATTCTCTATACCGATGTACATTAGAAAAACGGTAGATCTATCATTTCTGAAAATTTCAGCCTTTTATCTTAATTCGTTTTTGAGAAACCCGACAGACAATATCGACTTTTTAAAATCGTAAACGGACGATAACTTCTGACCGGAAGTGTTTTTTCAAAAAATAAAAATTATATATCAGCTTTAGATAAAAACACGTTTATATTGAAAATTTGAGCGAAATCGACCCAGCCATCTCCGAGAAATCGTCTGCACAAAATCGGTAAGAAAAAAAAAGAATAATAATAATAATAATAATAATAATAACAATAAGAAAAGTGAAAAAGAAACAATAGAATAATAGAAGGGTCTTCCGCTGAAGACGGAAGACCCTAATAACTAGATACGATCTCGTTACGAGTAACGAGTAGGTCTTCCTTGCGATTTCTGTTTTAAATCTTACCATGAATAATCGATACAATTTTAGAATTATCCCCCCCCCCCCACTTTCAGATAATGTATACAAATCCATTATTACGTAATAAATGGGTGTGGCAATGAGTTTTCCAGATAGATATTGCTACAATTAACAACTTTGCTTTTATAATGCATTACGAAATCTTAATCGTTTTTATGTAATTTGTAATTGACTTTACGAGTTTCTTTCCCCCCCCCCCCAAAAAAAGGGACCAGCCCCTTTTTCTTGATTTCTTTGAAAAGGTCTTAAGAATACTAACAATTTTTGTTCTTACACCCATCTAAAATTGTTGATCATTTTTGAGATACAAATGTATGATAATTTTAGGGGCCAGCCCTCTAGATCCTTAATGGGGACAGAAATTGGTGCTTTGATAAGTGGAATCGATTTAAATCATAAATTCAAACATTTTCTCTTCAATGATGTCTAACAAAATATTTCTACTTCTCTAGTTATATTGAGTCAAAGTTTAAGTACTCTGGCCCCTAAAAATCCATTATTACGTAATAAATGGGCGTGGCAATAATTTTTTCTAATAGATATTGGTACGATCAACAACTTTGCTTCTATAATGCATTACGAAATCTTTTTAAGTTATTTGTAATAGGGTTAACGAGTGCCTTGGCCCCTAATTTAAGGGGCCAGCCCCTTTTTCTTGATTTGTTTGAAAAGGTCTTGAGAATACAAAAATATTTTTTGTTCTTACACCCATGTAATATTGTTGATCATTTCTGAGATACAAATGTTTGAATATTTTAGGGGCCAGTCCTCTAGATCCTTAATGGGGACGGAAATTCGTGTTTTGATAAGTGGAATCGATTTAAATCATAAATTCAAACATTTTCTCTTCTATGATGTCTAACAAAATATTTCTACTTTTCTAGTCATTTTTCGTCAAAGTTTAAGTACTTTGGCCCCTAAAAATCCCTAATTACGTAATAAATGGGCGTGGCAATGATTTTTCCTAATAGATATTGGTACGATCAACAACTTTGCTTCTATAATGCATTACAAAATCTTTATCGTTTTCAAGTTAATTGTTATAGAGTTTAAGAGTGCCTTGGCCCCTAATTTAAGGGGCCAGCCCCTTTTTCTTGATTTTATACGAAAGGTCTCATGAATACTAACATTTTTTGTTCTTACATCCATCTAAAATTGTTGATCACTTTTGAGATACAAATGATTGAATATTTTAGGGGCCAGCCCTCTAGATCCTTAATGGGGACAGAAATTCGTGTTTTGATAAGTGGAATCAATTTAAATCATAAATTCAAACATTTTCTCTTCTATGATGTCTAACAAAATATGTATACTTCTCTAGTTATTTTTCGTCAAAATTTAAGTACTTTGGCCCCTAAAAATCCCTAATTACGTAATAAATGGGCGTCGCAATGTTTTTTACCTAATAGATATTGGTACGATCAACAACTTTGCTTCTATAATGCATTACAAAATTTTTATCGTTTTTATGTTATTTGTAATAGAGTTTATGAGTGTCCTGGCCCCTAATTTAAGGGGCCAGCCCCTATTTCTTGATTTTGTTGAAAAGAACTTTCGATTATCTACCTTTTTTGTTATATATGTTTTGACAAAATATCAACTCATAAAAAGATACAGATCAAAACTTATGAAAAATTTGATTCGAAATTCGTACCCAATTTTCGAGCCTTGGCGAGCTCATAGAAATGGCGCCACTGGCGCCAAAAAACTACATTGTGCACAACTTCAACCTATGGTCTACCTATCCTGAAAATTTCATATTCCTATCTCTGATAGTCTCTGAGTTTATGTCTGCACAAAATGGGTCGTAAAAACTGACAAAATCGGCCGTAAATCGGAACCGGAAGTGCCGATTTCAAAATTTCAAAAAACTTCTAGAATTATGACCACTGGCTATCATCTGAGAAAAAATGGTCGAAATC
Source organism: Magallana gigas (assembly GCF_902806645.1). Classification (NCBI taxonomy): domain Eukaryota; kingdom Metazoa; phylum Mollusca; class Bivalvia; order Ostreida; family Ostreidae; genus Magallana; species Magallana gigas. Next base: position 4,839 of record NW_022994789.1, read on the forward strand.
GGCCGAATAGTTTTCGAGAAATCGCGTGCACAAAATTCGTGGAAAAAAATAATAATAATAATAATAATAACTAGATACGATCTCGTTACGAGTAACGAGTAGGTCTTCCTTGCGATTTCTGTTTTAAATCATACCATGAATAATCGATACAATTCTAGAATTATCCCCCCCTCCCACTTTCAGATAATGTATACAAATCCATTATTACGTAATAAATGGGTGTGGCAATGAGTTTTCCAGATAGATATTGCTACAATTAACAACTTTGCTTTTATAATACATTACGAAATCTTAATCGTTTTTATGTAATTTGTAATAGACTTTACGAGTTTCTTGCCCCCCCCCCCCAAAAAAAAGGGACCAGCCCCTTTTTCTTGATTTCTTTGAAAAGGTCTTAAGAATATTAACAATTTTTGTTCTTACACCCATCTAAAATTGTTGATCATTTTTGAGATACAAATGTATGAATATTTTAGGGGCCAGCCCTCTAGATCCTTAATGGGGACAGAAATTCGTGCTTTGATAGGTGGAATCGATTTAAATCATAAATTCAAACATTTTCTCTTCTATGATGTCTAACAAAATATGTCTACTTCTCTAGTTATATTGAGTCAAAGTTTAAGTACTCTGGCCCCTAAAAATCCCTAATTACGCAATAAATGGGCGTGGCAATAATTTTTTCTTATAGATATTGGTACGATCAACAACTTTGCTTCTATAATGCATTACAAAATCTTTATCGTTTTTAAGTTATTTGTAATAGGGTTAACGAGTGCCTTGGCCCCTAATTTAAGGGGCCAGCCCCTTTTTCTTGATTTGTTTGAAAAGGTCTTCAGAATACAAATATTTTTTTGTTCTTACACCCATGTAATATTGTTGATCATTTCTGTGATACAAATGTTTGAATATTTTAGGGGCCAGCCCTCTAGATCCTTAATGGGGACAGAAATTCGTGTTTTGATAAGTGGAATCGATTTAAATCATAAATTCAAACATTTTCTCTTCTATGACGTCTAACAAAATATGTATACTTCTCTAGTTATTTTTCGTCAAAGTTTAAGTACTTTGGCCCCTAAAAATCCCTAATTACGTAATAAATGGGCGTGGCAATGTTTTTTTCCTAATAGATATTGGTACGATCAACAACTTTGCTTCTATAATGCATTACAAAATCTTTATCGTTTTTAAGTTAATTGTAATAGAGTTTATGAGTGCCTTGGCCCCTAAAAAAAGGGGCCAGCCCCTTTTTCTTGATTTTATACGAAAGGTCTCATGAATACTAACATTTTTTGTTCTTACATCCATCTAAAATTGTTGATCAATTTTGAGATACAAATGATTGAATATTTTAGGGGCCAGCCCTCTAGATCCTTAATGGGGACAGAAATGCGTGTTTTGATAAGTGGAATCAATTTAAATCATTTATTCAAACATTTTCTCTTCTATGATGTCTAACAAAATATGTATACTTCTCTAGTTATTTTTCGTCAAAGTTTAAGTACTTTGGCCCCTAAAAATCCCTAATTACGTTATAAATGGGCGTGGCAATGTTTTTTTCCTAATAGATATTGGTACGATCAACAACTTTGCTTCTATAATGCATTACAAAATCTTTATCGTTTTTATGTTATTTGTAATAGAGTTTATGAGTGTCTTGGCCCCTAATTTAAGGGGCCAGCCCCTATTTCTTGATTTTGTTGAAAAGAACTTTCGATTATCTACCTTTTTTGTTATATATGTTTTGACAAAATATCAACTCATAAAAAGATACAGATCAAAACGTATGAAAAATTTGATTCGAAATTCGTACCCAATTTTCGAGCCTAGGCGAGCTCATAGAAATGGCGCCACTGGCGCCAAAAAACTACATTGTGCACAACTTCAACCTATGGTCTACCTATCCTGAAAATTTCATATTCCTATCTCTGATAGTCTCTGAGTTTATGTCTGCACAAAATGGGTCGTAAAAACTGACAAAATCGGCCGTAAATCGGAACCGGAAGTGCCGACTTCAAAATTTCAAAAAACTTCTAGATTTATGACCACTGGCTATCATCTGAGAAAAAATGGTCGAAATCGGCCGAATAGTTTTCGAGAAATCGCGTGCACAAAATTCGTGGAAAAAAATAATAATAATAATAATAATAACTAGATACGATGTCGTTACGAGTAACGAGTAGGTCTTCCTTGCGATTTTTGTTTTAAATCATACCATGAATATTCAATATAATTTCAGAATTACCCCCCCCCCCCCCCCCCCACACACACACACACACTTTCAGAAAATGTATACAAATCCCTAATTACGTAATAAATGGGTGTTGCAATGAGTCTTCCAGATAGATATTGCTACATTTAACAACTTTGCTTTTATAATGCATTACGAAATCTTAATCGTTTTTATGTAATTTGTAATAGACTTTACGAGTTTCTTGCCCCCCCCCCCCTAAATAAAGGGGCCAGCCCCTTTTTCTTGATTTCTTTGAAAAGGTCTTAAGAATACTAACAATTTTTGTTCTTACACCCATCTAAAATTGCTGATCATTTTTGAGATACAAATGTATGAATATTTTAGGGGCCAGCCCTCTAGATCCCTAATTGGGGCTGACATTCGTGTTTTGATAATGGGAATCGATTTAAATTATAAATTCTAACATTTTCTCTTCTATGATGTCTAACAAAATATTTCTACTTCTCTAGTTATATTGCGTCAAAGTTTAAGTACTCTGGCCCCTAAAAATCCCTAATTACGTAATAAATGGGCGTGGCAATGATGTTTTCTAGTAGATATTGGTACTATCAACAACTTTGCTTCTATAATGCATTACAAAATCTTTATCGTTTTTAAGTTATTTGTGATAGAGTTTAAGAGTGCCCTGGCCCCTAATTTAAGGGGCCAGTCCCTGTTTTTGATTTCTTTGAAAAGGTCTTAAGAATGCTAACAATTTTTGTTCTTACACGTATTTAAAATTGTTGATCATTTTTGAGATACAAATGTTTGAATATTTTAGGTGCCAGCCCTCTTGATCCTTAATGGGGACAGAAATTCGTGTTTTGATAAATGGAATCGATTTAAATCATTTATTCAAAAATTTTCTATTCTATGATGTCTAACAAAATATTTCTACTTCTCTAGTTGTATTGCGTCAAAGTTAAAGATCTTTGGCCCTTAAAAATCCCTAATTACGTAATAAATGGGTGTGGCAATATTTTTTTCTAATAGATATTGGTACGATCAACAACTTTGCTTCTATAAAATATTACAAAATCTTTATCGTTTTTAAGTTATTTGTAATAGAGTTTACGAGTGTTTTGGCCCCTAAATAAAGGGGCCAGCCCCTTATTTTTGATTTTGTTGGAAAGAACTTTTGATTATCTACCTCTTTTGTTATATATGTCTTAACAAAATATCAACTGATAAAAAGATATAAATCAAAACGTGTGAAAATTTTGAATGAAAATTCGTACCCAATTTTCGTGCCCAGGCGAGCTCCAAGAAATGGCGCAACAGGCATTAAACAACTAAATGTTGCACAACTCCAAACTATCATCTACCTATCCTGAAAATTTGATATTAATATCTCTTATGGTTTTCGAGTTTATAGCTGCACAAAATGGGTCGTCAAAAATTACAAAATGGCCGACAATTCGGTACCGGAAGTGAATACGAAAAAATTAAGAAAAATGTATTAAGTTTAGATCACGCCCTAACATCTGTGAAAAAATGGTTGAGATCGGTCGAATAGATTCCGAGAAATCGCGTGCACAAAATTTGGAAAAAAATAATAATAATAATAAATAACTAGATACGATCTCGTTACGAGTAACGAGTAGGTCTTCCGTTCAATTTTTTAAACGATTCCATTAAAATATCAAAGAAATTTCAGAATTTCCACTCAACCCCTCCCTTTCAGATAATGTATACGATTGTCAATATCCTTTCAAATGCTTAACAAAGAGTTTTGCTTTATCACATACAGCACATTAAAGATTTAAGATTTTAGTCCCCTAATATCCCTAATGACGTCATCAGTGGGTAAGGCAATGGGTTTTACAAACTAATATTGTTACAATCAACAACTTTACTTCTATAATGGTTTACAAAATCCTAATCGTTTTTAAGGTATTTGTAAGAGTTGTTTTTAAGTTATTTGTAATAGAAATTACGAGTCTCTTGGCCCCTTATTAAAGGGGCTAGCCCCTTTTTCTTGATTTCTGTGAAAAGGTCTTAAGAATACAGACATTTTGTGCTCTTACACCCATCTTAAATTGTTGTTCATTTTTGAGATACAAATGTTTGAATATTTTAGGGGCCAGACCTGTAGATCCCTAGTGGGGACAGACATTGGTGTTGTGATAAGTGGAATCGATTTAAATCATAAATGCAAACATTTTCTTCTCTATGATGTCTAACAAAATATGTCTCCTTTTCTAGATATATTGCGTCAACGTTTATGTACTTTGGCCCCTAAAAATCCCTTATTGCGTGATAAAGGGGCGTGGCAATGATTTTTTCTGATAGATATTGGTATTATCAACAACTTTGCTTCTATAATTGATACCAATATCTTTATCGTTTTTAAGTTATTTGTAATAGAATTTACGAGTCTCTTGGCCCCTGATGAAAGGGGTCAGCCCCTTTTTCTTGATTTCTTTGAAAAGGTCTTAAGAATACAAACATTTTTGCTCTTGCACCTATCTTAAATTGTTGTTCATGTTTGAGATACAAATGTTTGAATATTTTAGGGGCCAGCCCTGTAGTTCCCTAATGCGGACAGACATTAGTGTTTTGATAAGTGGAATCGATTTAAATCATTGATGCAAACATTTTCTCTTCTATCATGTCTAACAAAATATGTCTACTTCTCTTGATATATTGCGTCAAAGTTTAAGTACTTTGGCCCCTAAAAATCCCAAATTACGTAATAAATGGGCGTTGCAATGATTTTTTCTAATAGATATTGGTACGATCAACAACTTTGCTTCTATAATGCATTACAAAATCTTTATCATTTTTAAGCTATTTGTTATAGAGTTTACGAGTGTCTTGGCCCCTAATTTAAGGGGCCAGCCCCTTTTTCTTAAATTGAATCGAAAGGTCTCATAAATTCTAACATTTTTTGTTCTGATATCTATTTAAAATTGTTCTTCATTTTTGAAATACAAATGTTTGAATATTTTAGGGGCCAGACCTCTAAATCCTTAATGGGGACGGAAATTCGTGTTTTGATAAGTGGAATCGATTTAAATCATTAATTCAAACATTTTCTCCTCTATGATGTCTAACAAAATATTTCTGCTTCTCTAGTTATATTGCGTCAAAGTTTAAGTACTCTGGCCCCTAAAAATCCCTAATTACGTAATAAATGGGCGTGGCAATGATTTTTTCTAATAGATATTGGTACGATCAACAACTTTGCTTCTATAATGCATTACAAAATCATTATCGTTTTTAAGTTATTTGTATTAGAGTTTAAGAATGCCTTGGCCCCTAAATAAAGGGGCCAGCCCCTTTTTCTTGATTTTGTTGGAAAGAACTTTTGATTCTCTACCACTTTTGTTATACATGTCTTAACAAAATATCAACTAATAAAAAGATATAAATCAAAACGTGTGAAAATTTTGAATGAAAATTCGTACCCAATTTTCGTGCCCAGGCGAGCTCCAAGAAATGGCGCAACAGGCATTAAACAACTACATGTTGCACAACTTCAAACTATCGTCTACCTATCCTGAAAATTTCATATTCATATCTCTTATGGTTTCCGAGTTTATAGCTGCACAAAATGGGTCGTCGAAAATTACAAAATGGCCGATAATTCGGTACCGGAAGTGACTACGAAAAAATTAAGAAAAACGTATTAAGTTTAGATCACGCCAAAACATCTGTGAAAAAATGGTTGAGATCGGTCGAATAGATTTCGAGAAATCTCGTGCACAAAATTTGGAAAAAAAAAATAATAATAATAAGAAACAGTACGAAAACAATAAGGTCTTCCGCTGGAAACGGAAGACCTTAATAATAAGAAACAGTACGAAAACAATAAGGTCTTCCGTTGGAAACGGAAGACCTTAATAAGAAACAGTACGAAAACAATAAGGTCTTCCGTTGGAAACGGAAGACCTTAATAATAATAATAAGAAACAGTACGAAAACAATAAGGTCTTCCGTTGGAAACGGAAGACCTTAACTAGATCTCGTTACGAGTAACGAGTAGGTCTTCCGTCCGATTTTGTTTTCATATGATACGATGAAATATCGATATTCTCTGCCAAATCTGCGATCTTGGTGCATCGAGGTTTTTTGTCGCGAGACCGAAAACGGACGAACAAAAGAGGTTTATGAAAATAAAAGCTAGGATTTTTTTTATACATTTGTTTAGTGTACACCACTGTTAATCATGGAAGATGAAAGACCAAAGATAATCAGTTAAACTTGTGAAAAAAATGAATTGTTTGAACTCTTCTGGTGAGTACCGGAAGTGACGGTTGACAAAAGAAAACCCGTTAAATATATCTTCAATCGATTGTCTATCATTTATAAAAGTTTGTGTCTCAATCACTTACAGTGACTAAAATCTCGCTGGTATCAATTTTGTAAAAAGGCTAGGTACCAAAGATATTTAAAATCTTGATTGTTTTCAAGTTATCTGTAATAGAGTTTACGAGTGCCTTGGCCCCTCATTAAAGGGGCCAGCCCCTTTTTCTTGAGTTCAATCGGAAGGTCTCACGAATACTAACATTTTTTGTTCTTACACCCATCTAAAATTGTTGTTCATTTTTGAGATACAAATGATTGAATATTTTAGGGGCCAGCCCTCTAGATCCTTAATGGGGACAGACTTTAGAGTTTTGATTAGTGGAATTGATTAGAATCATCAATGCAAACATTTTCTTTTCTACATTGCCTAACAAAATATGTCTCCTTCTCTAGATATATTGCATCAAAGTTTAAGTACTTTGGCCCCTAAAAATCCCTAATTACGTCATAAATGGGTGTAAAATGATTTTACCTGATAAATATTGCTACAATCAACAACTTTGCTTCAATATTGCATTACAAAATTTTGATCATTTTAAAGTTATTTGTAATAGAGTTTACGAGTGTCTTGGCCCCTAATTTAAGGGGCCAGCCCCTTTTTCTTGATTTCGTTGGAATATATGTCTTAACAAAATATCAACTGATAAAAAGATACAGATGAAAACGTATGAAAATTTTGAATGAAAATTCGTACTCAAATTTCGAGCCCAGGCGAGCTCCAAGAAATGGCGCCACTGGCGTAAAACAACATAATAGTGCACAACTTCAAACTATAGACTACCTATCCTGAAAATTTCATAGTCATATCTCTGATAGTTTCTGAGATCTCCTCTGCACAAAATATCTTGTAAAAATGTACAAAATGGCCGATAAATCGGTACCGGAAGTGCCGACAGGAAAAATCTCAAAAAGGTATGAAGTTTACATCAAGTCTCATCTTCTGTGAAAAAATGGTCGAAATCGGTCGAATAGTTTTCGAGAAATCTCGTGCACAAAATTTGTGGAAAAAAATAATAATAATAACTAGACACGATCTCGTTGCGAGCAACGAGGAGGTCTTCCGTCTGATTTTTAGAAGAGGAAATGACCTTTCCTTTTATCTTCATCAACAAAACATATCAGGAAATGCAGATGTGATCAAAAAGAGCGATGGATGAAGAATTTTACACCCCGTTGGATCCCTAATTTGAAGGACCAGCCCCATTTTATTTCATTTTAAATAAGAGGTCTTTTGACCTAAGAACACGTCTAATAACCTGTAATAATCAAAGTACTCAGAGTACTGTAAAGCGCTAAGCCAGCCTCAATGCTACTTTTTTCAAATTATTGTTAATTGTTAATATTTTAAAATCATAATTATACAGAAAGTAAAAGAAAAAACAGTTTCATGAAAATGCATCATATGTATGAGATCCTGACCATACCATTTCAATCACTTTGAAGAAAGGAGTTTGTAATGTATATTAAGTGATTAGTCAGCCCACGGACTGACTAATTAAGTTGGGATGAAAATTCGATTGCGCTTGTGTACACTGGAATTCTGAGAAGGAATACATATAGACATTCTTGGTTTAAGAAATTCGAAGTTATTGAAATTGACTGTCCCTGGGTTCCGGAGTCCGCATATATACATTTCTCGAATTTTAGAGGATATGTGGTTTAAAATTCAGAGAGCGATTTTTGCAATTTTAAAAGTCTAATTATAAATAACGAAAGTTGATGTGCAGTCATACACTGTACCGCTGCACGCCCGTTTCCTACCCTACAGTTATCAAAGTAAAGCGTGAAAACTCAATGTACACCCTCATAATATTATCGTTCTGGACATTATATATCTTGTATTTTTATAGGTTGTACATTCACTTTTGATCTAAAATTAATATTCCGCTGGCTGACTTTATTTCCTTTTTTAAATGCTAACCTTGTTGATGTATACAGTTTACGGCAAGTTTTGAATACACTTGCTCAGTGAGTGAAAACAAACTAACCGTACCTTTTCACCAATTGAGACCGTAAAATATGACTTAATGTCATTGAATTTAAAATCGACAAATTGCACGAGAAAATCACGACATGAATCAAAAGATCAAAGTTACTCAACAAATATTTTTAAAAATATCACGTTGATAAATTTGTCGGCCTTTGAGGGTCTCAAATTTTTTCCATGTACACTTTTGATATAGCAACAAGACAAGGGAATATCTCTGATCACATGCTTTGACACTCTGAGATCTGCACCACTGGCCATCCTTTGTTTACATCGCACAGCGGTCACCAACATACAACTAATAATAGCAGCATAAAATGTCTCATGGCATGTTTAGTTGTGTAATCGCCAATGCATCCTCAGACTTCACTGATATTGTGAAAGTTTGCCATTTGTTCTGATCTTGATTAAATAATCCCACAACTCTATGTTCTTTTGCAAAACCTGGGATCTGAATAGAAACTTAAAGATACCATGATCTTGCTATTTTTAGAATTCAAGCGTCGGTTAGCATGATCACTAGGTGGCGCTTATAAAAAGATAATGAGATTTGGTGCATCCCTAAAAAGCGCTAGCGCATGCGCTTAGCGCTTAAAAAGAAACCGAAGAAAAAAAAGAGGGTCACCCTTTATAAACGGAAGACCCTAATAACAATAAGAATAGAAGGGTCTTCCGCTGAAGACGGAAGACCCTAATTATAAAAGACTGTTTTTGTCTAAATCTTAATTGAAGAGTGTTTTTCAACTTGAATTTTAGTCCAACAACCCTTTTATGTTGAATATTTTAATTAATTTTTACCTTGTCGCAGTCACCCGTTCGTTTGTATAGTTACGTGTATAAACTTTGGAGGTTTTTCTTAATCCCAGACAGGCAACAGATTTGTATCAGTATATAGACATGCACAAAAAAAGGAAAAAGTCCACCATCTTTTATAAAAATGACTTTTTAGCGTTGACTTCCAATCAGTATGAAGACAATCATTAAACAATGAATTTCAAATTATTTGAATCCATAGACATTATCCCATAACTTGAAATAAATACATGTATAATTTTTGGACGCCAATGTACATTTAGCCTCTATCCAATTTAATGCATGTTACCTGTACTAGTTCTTATTTAAATGCTAAAACATTTGTACTTTGAGAGAGAGAGAGAGAGAGAGAGAGAGAGAGATTTTTTTATAGTGTTTAGGGAATCAGTATATTAGTAACGTATGTCAATAAACACATTTATATACATGCATGCGTGTATCTATATATGTGAATAAATACTAATCAGTCCTCCTTTTAAGGTAATGTTGAATACTTATTTAAACGTTGGTGCATTGCTAAATATTGTGTGTGTCATTGAGATGGCGGCATTTCTTTGATGCCGGCAAAGCGACCCAGCGTACTGCAGGGGTACTTTGGCGGCACGTCTTTGATGTCTGCGATGCGACGAGCGTTTGAATTTAGCGAACTGATGACAGAAACAAGCTATCTATTTGTAATTAAAAAAAGCCGCTATTATTTCTATATATAATAAATATAAAACGGAAAACATTAGAATCCATCATTTTAAAGATAAAATCGTTAAACAAAACAAAATTAAGAAAAAACCATCATTCGGCATGTTTTTGATACCGGCAATGCGACGAGCGTCTAAACTAAGAGAGCTGCTGACAGAAAAGAGCTCCATATTTGTACTGAAAAAAGCCGCTATTATTTTTAATTATGACAAAAATAAAACGAAAAACATTCAAATCCATCATTTTAAAGACGAAATCATTAATCAAAACACAAATAAGAGATAAAAAAAACATTCGGCACTCAGGGACTGAACCCGGGTCGTCTGGGCACAAGTCCAACACTCTAACGACTGAGCTACGCGGACCTTCGCTTCAGAATTTTGGGGCCCAAAATCTCAAGAATGCGTGGATCGATTTTAAAACAAATTTCATATTTAGAAGTTTTGAGGGCGTTTCAATCGAATGAAATAATAAAAAAAATGCAAATCCAAAAAATTGAAAAATTAAGGTTTTTCATTTCCTTCCGGTGACGACCGGAAGTGACGGCGGACGTTTGGATATGTGTAGTACACTGCGGCTGGACACTTTCTATCATCCCTGAAAATTTAAAAATGTTATCTTAAATACTTTTGGAGAAAACTTGTGAACAAGCAAAAACATAAAATCTTCAATATCTCGGGACCGGAAGTGACGACCAAAAAAATCCCATGTACTTTTCTTACAAATTTTGTCATAAACAAAATCTGAAAGTTTTATCAAAATCGGCTGAAGCGTTTTTGAGAAAACGTGGGAGAAAAAAAAAAGAATAATAATAATAGAGGAAAAGAAACAAAGCAATAACAATAAGGTCTTCCGTTGGAAACGGAAGACCTTAATAAGAAACAGTACGAAAACAATAAGGTCTTCCGTTGGAAACGGAAGACCTTAATAATAATAATAAGAAATCGTACGAAAACTATAAGGTCTTCCGTTGGAAACGGAAGACCTTAATAAGTATTAGTAATCAGAAATAGATTAATCAGAAAGGTCACCGGCTGCAGATAAAATGGGTTGTTAAGCATAAAGAATAACCTGAGTTATTCAGATTTGGAGTTATACATTTATATGAATATTTTCGATGAATAAGGTGTACAGTCAGTTCAAGCATATCTTTTACAACATACACCATAGCAAAGCACAGCATTGAAATCTCATAGCATAGCATTGGAATCTTATACCATAGCATACAATCTCATCCGTCATAGCATACCATAGCATAGCATGCAACATGATTTTAAATCGGTTTTAAATGTTTTTTTTGGAGGAATAAATGCTCACATTGCGGATAAATGAATAACTTTCGCTTTGTATCACTGTGTGGAACTCTTCTGTGTATGGAGGCGTGTTTGTTAAAATCTCATAGTATACCATAGCAAAGCATACCATAGCATTAAGCCATTCATTTCAATTTCTCATAGCATACAAATCTCATAGCATACAAATCTCATAGCATTGATTTAAAATCTCATAGCATATCATTAAAATCGCATACCATAGCATAGCATTAATTTGTAAAAGATATGCATGAAATGACTGTAATACCTCAAACATATTAGATGGTGTTGAATTATAACATCGCTGACCAGCAAAATCATTTGTTGGTCGCATGCATAGGATATTGAACACCTCTCCAACTGAGGCGTTTGGGGATTTGGCGATCTCACCCCAGAGGGTAAGACGGGCTGTTCTCCCTTCATACCCCAGCTGGAGGGCCTGCCTCTCCGAAGAAGTTGTCGTATTAGACATATTTTCAATCTGCAAAGATAAATTTAAAAATAATTATGAAAACATTAAGACGAAAAGATAATGCAATGGCGTCAAAACCAGAAAAGAGAGGGGACTAGGATAACTTATCCATCTCTCTCTATTTTTGCATAGATAGACATTTTTATAATACATGTAAATGGAACAATCATTTTTTCAGAGGCATGTTAATGGGGAGTCACATTCGTCCCCTAAAACTGTCAAATATAGTTAAATCGAACTCTTTCTGCCAAAAAAAAATTGTGGGTCTTAATTATCAACTTTTTGGAAACTCGTGGTTTTTTCTATACATCAGGCTGATTTCAACTTTGTGACATGTGAAAACCCATTTTAGTCACTCTCTCTCTGTGGGATCATGTACCATGGGCACATGGTTAAGTATTCTAAAACTTTATTTATATTTTCCATTTTTGTTAAACTGATTAATCATAAAAAGGAAAAGTAATTGGGGCTTATCTCTAGTCTCTCGGTTGCAATAAAACATGTTTGGTGTATTATTTCCATAAGAGTTAAAAGTTCTTGAGTAATTTCCACTGGCCCCATTGAGATTCGTTTGGTATCGTCAACAGCGGAAGTATCCGCCATTTACATTATCCATGGGCTGCAAAAGTCTTTTATTGTGATCTTCCCACTTCTGTCAAAGTTCCGCTAATCTGAAATTTAAAAAAAAATTGTTATCGTGTATTATTTAAATACAAATCACTTCTAAAATTTCATATCATTTAAAAATTGACTTTTCGCGATGAGGGGAATTTATAAAACTTGCACATGTAAGTATATGAAAGTATGTATGGTACAGGGATGTAGGGCATTACAACGGCAATGACCTTTAACTCATGTCCAAAGACTGGACGGCAATGGCCCCGAAGTATCCGAAACCAGGAATTCCTCCTCTTGGCCTTGCTGAAGGTACAATGTACCAAGCGTTGTTACTCGTCTTTTGCCAAGACGTGGAAGAAGAATTTAACTGTCTTCACTGTTTCTGTGAACTTTGATAGGATAGTAAATTGAATTAAAATTGTGTGTGTAAAAAGAAATACCTTTTCAGACAAAAAAAAATATAACAAGAAACACATTCACAATAGAGAGAACTTCTGAAGTCATATTAAAACATTGTGTGTTCTATTTCCTATCGTTAGCGTGTTTTCTTGGTCGTGTTATTCATAAAGTTGAATATTGTTTAACAAGGTTAAAGATATTTATTTTTGATTCGATATTATATACACATTTTATTTACATAAAAAATCACTGACCATTGGTAAATGTCGTAATTAAAGTTAATCCTTTAAAGGTAATAAAGTAAAATACTGATGCTATTCACTGAACGAAAAAACGCCTTTTATATATGCTAAAAGTTGATTGAAAGGCTACCTTTTGTCCACATTTTTGCATCTTTCATATTCCTTTTGGACTTTTTGGAAAGGTATAAAAGTTCAAATCTCGTGTGTCTTTTGGATGTACAAAATATATCCAAATAGCCCACTTTTATACCTTTTTAAATTTTCAAAATATGATCTTACTACACCTTTCAAACACGGAAATATAACCTTTCCAGACCTTTTATGCATGACAAAATGTTAACATTTTATACCTTTTCATTCTCTTTTTCTTTGCCTTTCGTGTATATTTTGTTTTTCAAAATTTAGACTTTTATACCTTTTTCATTATATGAAATGTCAATATTTTGTATGATACATGAAATTCAATTTTCTACTTTATTACCATGGATGATTCAACTTTGTTTAAACAATAACAAATAATAATTGTAGATAGTTATACACTTTCAAATTGTTTTATTTCATTCAAAGCAACCGAATTATTCATATATCACAGACAAAGAAATACATACATAAAAAGACGAAAATTTTGTATATCACCGGGAAAAGATCTGCTAGAAAGACAGTATATCAATCTGAATATATTCAGAATTGAAAATTTTACAGCTCTTCTAACATATATGATGAATATCCTAAACCTTACAACATATATGTACAATATTATTACTGCCTGAATATTGACAAAATTTTATGAAATAAATTATGACAATCTCTAAACCAATCAAAGCAATTTATCTTAAAGCTGATTTTTTTTATTTCAAATAAAAAAGGCGATAAAAGAAGTGTAGGATCCCAGTAAGCTATCAAAAGATCAACATAATTTTTTTTTGTAAAAAATGGACACCTAACGAAATTCTCTGCAATATTTCATTATTGATATATATTTACAATTTTAATCATTTTTGATCATCCAGGAGCATTCTTCTGGATAATTAGGCAATGCCTTAACATTGGCTGATCCTACAGTTCTTTTTTGTAAGAGCCTTTTACTTTTCTTAGATCATATTTCAAGATACACTGTATCGAGCTTTGTTTTCAACCTGGCGAAGGTATCGTTTTGCCAAGAAGGAGGATGTGTGATAAAACCATCATCACACTCCTCATCGCTCGACATAAAATCAACTTTTAGGATTTTTTTAATCTGAGCTCTTGTTTCTTCATTTTTCCACCCTTTTGAACTGAGCTCCTCCAAGGCTGCAGATCTCCTCTTTGCTTTCTGAAATAAAAAAAAAATTCAAGAAAAAATTGATTGCATTAATCTTAATAAGCATTACAATGTGAAGAATTTGAAAGTGCAGTTTATGATCAGTTTATTTAGTAAATAATTAAACTGTGAGGCTTTGCTGAAAAAATAAAGAAAATTTTTTAACTCAGCTTTTCGAAGTATATACAAATTCATTGGTAGATCACAAATACAATATTGTCCTAAATATAGAATTATCGTATTATTGATTGATTCCTAACTCTCTGATTACCTCATATCCAACTATATTCACCTGCACATGACATAGGAGGTCAATATAACATTTGATTTCCTCTACATTGGACTAAAATAGATCGTCGAATGAATTTAACATCGCGTTTCTCAATTTGTTCATCTATGGGCTCAAACTAAAACGTTGCTTAAAGCTAAACACCGCTCGTAAATAGAACCGTCACACAGATACCTGGTATATAAACCCTTCGATTTCGTTACACCCGATTGCACACCTGAACCTCGTGGCCGACATGTAGTATTCCTTTCGTTTTCTTTAGATTTTATGCATTTTTTTCTTATCTTATGTTTATTTTCTGTTCGTAAATAATGCATTGACCAATTTATTTGATGTTAGTATTCTCCTGGCTTCAAAAAGTGCGTAAAGTTTGATAATTTCATCGCGACCGGGTAACACGGCGAGGCAAAGTGTACGTCCACACAGGTGAGACCTCAACAGCGAAGTACTTTGAACTGTTTAGAGGTCTGTCCCTTATATAAGGGTTAGAGGGACAGCGGTGATTAAAGAGAAATATGGCGGACAGTGCCTATTTACGAGCGGTGTTCAGCTTTAATAAAACCTAATATATAATATATGTCTGTATAAATGTGTCACTGAATCACAGGCCCCGTCTTGAAACTTAGCTCCTGAAGAAGCGTGGGCTCTGTCGGATGGGCGAGGTCGAGTTGGGGGCGCAGACCTCCTGTCTCTCTTCAAAGTGAAGTCGCGAGGAGATACCGCAGCATAATCCCCATAGCGACAATCGCTGCTATGATAATGGCGGAAAGCACCATATCAAACGTTTCGTTCACTAAGAATAGTAAAAAATATATTAATTCACTGTGATGAGAATGTATGGTTTTTAAAGCCATATCAAAGACCTCCATTTCATATAGCTTAAACAAATCAAAACATGTCTGTTTATAAAAGCATTGTCAAACGTTATAGTTCATATTAAAAAATATATTTTTAACGTTTAAAAGCTTTTAAAAAATAAAATTACTTGTCTTGTTATGGTCAGTTCATGCAAAAAACCAACAAATTACAACAACAACAACAACAAACACAACAATAAAACAAGCAAGAACAAATTAAAAAAAAAAAATACAAAACAACATGCAGTCATACTTTAAAAAAATAATTATTTATATTTCTGCGCCATTTCAAACATCGTTACATAATCATCATCATCATTTTCAAATTCCCTAATGTGCCGAGTTACGTGTATGTGTTTTCGTGCACGATTATGTACCAGTATATAAAAAAATGCTAATAATAAATAGGTACAAAAAATAATAGGTAAAGCAGTTTGTCGTGTTTTGTACCGCGAGACTAGTTGTTTGCCGATCCGATGGTGTTGATTCCAGTTTGTAAGGCAGCAGTCGTTGAGTCCGTCAAATTTTAGGTAAAATGTAAAAAATCATGCAATGAGGAAGTGACTACAGATGGTAGTGTGACATTTGTAATTTAAGGGGAAAATCATTTTGTTTAAAAATATATATAAAAGCATTCCGACATTAACCAATTGCAGTCTTCTCCATAATAACAGAGGAGTGCAAAAAAGCACACAAACAAAAAAGTTAATCATAAGTTTTCATTACTTAACTTATTCAATCTTTTGAGGAAAAAAAACCCAGATTACGCCAGTTCGCGCGCGCGCTCAATCGTAACGTTCGAACGCACAGAAAAATAAAAACTTTAATACAGTGTTAGTTTTTCCCACTAAATTTAACAGAAATCTAAAACAAATTCGTTCAATAAACGATACTAATCTAAAAAGAAGACACATTGACTGAACAAGAGATTACTCACGCTTCTCACTGGTACTCCCCCATACAAACCTCGCCATAGTCATATCTAAAAATAAAATTGAAATTTCCACTTCATCTGCTTTGATATTTACGAAATGCATTTAAAACTATGAAATAACAGAAAAAATCTACAAGAAGATTCAGCAGAGATTCAGCAAAATTTCTGTACCTTGGCAAACAACACGTCCGTTCACAAGAGAACACGCCATGATGAATAACCGATAACGGTGTCACGTGTCATACAGGATATTGCACAACAAAAAGAATTCAGAGATCGGCGATGTCATGTGACAATAATGTTATCTCCCTATCGATTAGTTGCAAAACTATTGAAATCCTATTTCTTGATTTTTCAGATTTTTAAAACTCTTTAGAATTTTTTTTACGCACTTAAATAAAAAAAAATAAAATTCAACTTTGAAATGCAATAAATGAACTGTGTTCCGATATTGGTTTTTAAAATTAAGTTACAAATAAAATCGAAAAATATCCCCTCACAGATAAGTTGGCCCTCGATCATAGAGTCATTTCTTAAAGAATAAAACCAGATTTAGAAACTCTTTCTAGGGGAATAACTTTAACCATCAACAGTTGCGAATACAATATAGCTGGATGGTGTCATTGTTTTGTAGGAGATACTTTGGCTGCTAATGAATTTGGGGGGTACAAAATAGGTGTTGGTTTTGCATATCAAAAATGCAGAACTTGTGAATGTACATTTGATGACATGCAGGCAAATTTTGAAGAGCATCTTTTCATTGAGAGAAACTTAGATCGTTATGATGAACAGTGCTATGAACTTTCAGTGGCACAAACTCAGTCAGTCAGAGATGCCATATCTCGTGCCTATGGAATTAATGGCAGAAGTGTGGCCCGTGATTTCCCAAATTTTGACTTAACTCAGCAAATTCCACATGACATCATGCATGTTATTTTTGAGGGAGTTGCAGTGTATGAGATCAAATTGGTTTTAAAAGTTTTGTTAGATGATAGGCTTTTCTCTGTAACAGAGCTTAATAATTTAATAGACAATTTTTCTTATGGTTATGCAAATAGAAGTAGTCAACCAACTCCTATTCCAGCCAAAGTCATCAATGGAAGTGATACAACTCTCAAGCAGTCTGCTTCAAGTATGATAGTACTTATGCGGTTGCTTCCTTTTTTTCTCATCGATAAACTAAACTGTGCTTTCAATAATCCATACATTCATTTCTTGATAGAGTTGTGTGAACTTACATTTATATTATTATCTCCCTTGATATCTTATGAATCAGTGCAAATGTTGAAGGTAATGATTTCAAGTCATCTAAAACAATTTAAAGAATTGTTTCCTGAAAAAAACATTATTCCAAAACAGCATTATTTAATACATCTTCCATCAACCATAGAAAAGTTTGGAGCTCTTTGTAATGTTTGGGCTATGAGATTTGAATCAAAACATAATTTCATCAAAGAAAGGATGATTGGATGTCACAATTTTAAGAATATTGAAAAATCTATTGCTGAACGTTGTGCAATGTATGAGTGTACATTAAATTTATGTGACAAACATCCATTGTTTAACAATGATTGCATGTTTGGGAAAACAAAACCTGTTTTGCAAATTGAAAACTCGAGACAGAAATTATCAAGTTTTTTTGGTATTGATGCAAATCAAGTTAAGTCTGTTCATGAGGTAGGATGGATTTTGTACAAAGGTCAAAAGTTTGTCTGTAACCAATGTGATATTGCATTTGGTGTTGCAAATAGTATGCCTGAATTTGGGACTTTGAAATCCATTTGGATCACAGAATAATGGTTTGATGATTCAGAAATTCAACGTATTTACTTTAACTTACAAATGTTTGAAACTTTAAGTTTTAATGAAGAAATTCTTTCATACCATGTAGCTTACCCGAGTATGCCCCAAGGACATGAGCTCATACACATTGATAATATGTTGATCCATTGTCCTTTGCATGTTTATAGGGGGCAGCAGCAGAAATGTCACATTCCTATACCATTTGCTTTGTAGATCTGATCATGTACAACATGACTATGAATTAATTAAAGCACTTTTTTGGTTACTGAATGGTTTTGAGGTTTGACTCATTGATCAATATGGCAATGTATAGACTGCATTGATCTCCTTAAAAATGGATTTCAATGAAAGTAAGTTTATGGCTAAAGACATTATATTCTTATGCAATGTAATTATTATAAAATTGAAAAAAAAATCCAATATTTTAATTTGGCTCTTTTTAAACAAATATGTACATGATAGATATGTACACATATTGCACCGTGTAATGCAATATTTATCTAGTTCTTCTCGATCATGACTCTGCTGGTAATGGCGAATCAAGATTCTTAAAGGTGGAGACAATAAAACAACCTTGCATGGACAAGTATATAATTCTGATAAATAAGGACAATTATACCTTTTTGAAAGCAAAGGAGATATATGCCATTTCTGAAAAGCTAGTCACTTTCAAATTTCCTATTGTATTGCCCAACCTGTCTGTGTGCAAACTCTCTCTCTCTCTCTCTCTCTCTCTCTCATAATATACTTATATAGTAAGTCTGTTTTTGCTTTAAGTATATGAGAGTTCTTTATCATAACAAATATCAGTAAAGGAATTAGTTAGTAAATCATGTTAAGTATATGATAGTTCCTTGTCATAACAAGTATCAGTAAAGGAATTACTTAGTAAATCATGTTCAGTTTTTAGTAAATGATTGTCTCTTTTTTCATAACAATAATCAGTAAAAAGGAATTACTTAGTAAAACATTTCTACACATAATTAAGTAAATGTAAGTGAAATATTTTTATTTAGTAATTGACATGAAGTTCAGTAATTGTTTTAAATTTGTAAGTAAATGTTAAGTAATTACCTATTACTTATTAATATGATTTTAAGTAAAAAATGATTACTAAGTAAAACTTTTTTTAGAGTGCTCCCTCTCTCTCTCTATCTATCTATCTATCTATCTATCTATCTATCTATCTATCTATAAAACATAATTGTATAACATAATAATTATATATATTATTTAAGTATATTTTGCAAAAATATTATTTTCTACATGATTTTTGTGTTTATAATTTTTTTGATCAATTCTTTATTACGATACTTTAAAATAATACTCTGTTGAATAATTGTTTTTGATATATCCCCACAATCAGTTAAGCTCTAAACACATAAATGACTTGCCTTCTGACACTTTGTTTTTAATTTACAAAAATATAGCTCATGCAAACATCATGTGATAGATCTGATGACGAGGAACTAATCATCACGAACTTTTACAGACCAAAGGTCCTAACTTTCGTAGAGGCATCGTCTTTGCCCTTCAATACCCGATTATCCATAGGGCCCGTTTTTGTGTATTATGTAAGTTTATCTTTTTCTGTTTTACCTCTAATAAAAACTCTTATAGCTAAAATTTTAAGGCCGCTGCAAAATTATATATATATATATATATATATATATATATATATATATACACACAATTTTGCAGCGGCCTTTGCAGCGGCCTTTAAATTTTAGCTTTAAGAGTTTTTATTTGTTAAAAATGAAAGTAGTTTTTAATGCTTACAAAGGTACATAATACAATACATACTTTTTATATTTTTTTTTAAATAAAAGTTAAGTTCTTTAATCAGATTACATAAATATCAGTAGCTAAATTATTGCTAACTGTTTCAAGTATTGCTT